>JAOXYL010000078.1:17890602-17901359 GCA_028564955.1 Terapon puta
CCAAGTGGATTTATCACCAGTTGAGCAGCTCTACAGAGCCCTTTATCCTCTTTTCTCGCTATCATAGACTAGGTAAGGTGCATTTACAGTTTGGTTCATCAGACTTGTTTCCAGCAGCAGGAGACATCCCTAAAAGCTCGAAAACTTTGATACAGTGAATCCTCGTTTATCACAGGGGTTACGTTCTAAAAAGAACCCGCGATAGGCGAAGTCCGCAAAGTAGTCAGCTTTATTTTTTACAATTATTATAGATGTTTTAGGGTTGTAAAACACTTTTCTCAGACAGGCATTAACATTTGCTCACTTTTCTCTCTCGTTTAAACACTCTCAAAGTTCAAATCTTTGTAGAAAAATAAGTCCAGTATTATAGAAACCAAAGATCAAAACCTGTTTTCATCCAGCGATCGAAAATTTCTGTAAATTTGGCGAGCTGAACCCGTTCTGTACTGTACAGGAGACACGGCACGGAGGAGACTGATTGACAATGATCTACAGCCCCTTAACCAATCAGAACGCAGAACACAATGCGCTGTTAAAAAAAAGAAAAGAAAGAAAGAAACAAACAAAGAAAGAAAGAAAGAAAAAAAGAAGCATGAAAAATTGCTGCGAGGCCACGAAAGGTGAAACGCGTTATAGCGAGGGACCACTGTACTTTGCAGCCTTGTAGTGCTGTGGGTGGGAGTTGCAGTCATCCAGTCGGCAACGAGGAACTCCTGAAAGAGGGATCGTCTCTCTCTCTGTCTCTCCGTCCATGTGATGTCCACCTGTCAGCGTTGTGATCTTGTTCCATGCAGATAAACACCGTCTGCCTCTTGACCCGCTGTGAGGATCAATGCGAGCATCGACTGATTGGGCCGCTATTATGTCCAGCCCGGCGGGGAGGACTGCGCAGTTTTTGAGCCCCGCGCATCAGGTGGTCCCGTCAGAGAGGACTCAAGTCTCTGAATCAATGACAGAACGTCAGAGCGCTCAGGCTGAGACAAATATATGTTTTAGATGAAAGCAGGTCCATCAGTCTCTGCCCGTAAAGAAACGGCCCGTCAAGCTGTGAAACTGCTTGAATCTCTTTATGTTTCTCTCGGACCTCTGCGGTTCATCTTTTACTGTAAAGTGCAGGTTATGAATGAGAGGTAAGATGTTTGACAGAGATGCAGCCCTCTTCCTCTCCCTGCCTCGTCAGCCATAAAAGATACCATCTCCTTCCGTTCTTATTCATTTAAAAACTTCACCCTTACGTGACCCTTCCTAACCTCTCCCGACTACAGTCGATTATTTCGTCTCTCGGCAACAAGACACTGCCCTTTGAAGTTTAGTTAAAAGCCCATGTCTGTGCAGGTTAAATGAGCTAAATAAAGGTTGAATGGCATGTTATTTTATTTATTTATTTATTTGTCTGACAGTAGCTAAATTGACAGCCACTTTAATAATTTGTTACTTGTTGGTAAAAATTCCCTGTTCCCTGGCTCATTAATGAAAGGATTTCTCACAAAATGAGGAATCTGAAGATGCCACATTGGCATGTGAGAAACAGTATTGGGCATTCTTTCTTTTTTTTTTTTTTATAGCTTGAATGATTCACTGATCGGTTTCATAACAATGAAAACAATCATTAGTGGCAGCCTGAGGCTCCAGATGTATCATCCCTCTTTCTGTCAGATTTTGGCAGATTACTCGTGTGATTTTTCTGCCATTTGAATGTTGTCAAACTCGTCAAGCCTAATCAGCCCAAGCATTGTCATTTTGAATACAAAGGACACATTGTCAAACACCTCCTTCAAATTTCACCCACATCAGATCAAAAGGATGAAAAATACAAATCTAAAGGACAAAAGTTCACTCTTTCCCTCCTCCTCTGTCTTTCTTTGCTTACACTATTTGCAAAGATGGAGGACGGTTTAGTGTTTGCGTTGCCATTTTCATAAATATTCAAGACTAAGCTAATGTATTGATTAAACTTTCACAGTTAATATATTTCACAGCAAGAGATTCATATCTTATTTACAAGATGGATAGATGATGGATGGATATTTTTGTGATGTGTGTGTATTTCCGTTTGTGTTTGATCATTTCGCAGGCACATTTGCTTTTGCTTTGCTCACATTTTTTACTTTTCTGTGTGAATTTATTTGTGTGTATCTGTGTGTGTGTGTGTGTGTGAGGGCATCTCTCTGTGTCTGCCGTGTTTATGCATGACTTCCCCTCATTCAGTAAAGTCCCATACGGTAGAGATCAAAAGGCAGGGGTGGCAGATAAAGCTGACAACTTCCAGCCGTACTCGCCTGACTTTTTTCTCAGACGGGGGGAGATAACATTGGGGGAGAGTGCGCACACAATTCACCGAGCAACCCAGCCGACAAAACGGAGCGAACGTCGCTGCCAAGAATATTTTTCATGCAAAGCCTACACATTTCAGACATATGAGAGAGATATATTAAAGGAGAAAATCATGAAGTAAGGGAAAATGCCGGGGAAAATTGACTTAACTCCTTGGCACTCGGCCCTTCTGTATATTTTTCCATTTTGGAAATGTGCTGCGCTGCCACATGGCGATGCAGTCCATAGGGACAACAGATATAAATATATGAATATCTAAACAGGTGGACAGATTGGATATTTCTCTACTTTCTTCTCTATTGGCGCCCTCAGATGTGAGTAATAACCGAAGAAAACAGCCACCTCGTTTTCCAAGCGCCCACTGGAGGCTGAATAACCGTGACGGCGGGCCAGTATAAAGCATCACCAAATCTCTCTTATACACTTTAAAAACCTTTCTATTAACCTTTATTTACCCAGGGAGGCTTTAACTCGTGAGCTGCTCTCTCTTGGCCACGGTTAGCGTTTTGGACGCTGAGCTGTCTGATGGCAGACGAGGACAAACTTTCCTTTTTCAGCTTTTCTTCACATTCCCATAGACGTGTTGACAACGTGATCGCACACCAATCGTACTTTTTTTTTTTTTTCTCCCCCGCAATTCTGAACTTTATAGAGATTTGTCAGATACCAAGTACTGCACTTACGGGCACTTATATGAATCCTTTTTTTCCCCATTCATCCATCTGCTTTTTGAAAGGAGAGCCCGCGATGATCATTTCCATCTTCACGTCCACAACACCACCATTACTCAGTCTGTTCTCTGCACTCCCATTATTGTGTGGTTTGGATCGGCCACCAAACAGCACGGGAGCAGACAACAGAGGGCTGAAGATGAAAATCATAGACGCCAACCTGCCGTCCATTCAGGACTTACATGTGCCCAAAGTGCCAAAAAAAAAAAAAAAAAGTGCAGGAAACATCACTGCAAATTCACCACACCCCGGACTCAACCTGCTCCGATATTTATCTTCACTATGCGACAATAATAATATAGAGTGCTTGATGTCTTTGCCTCCAATACTCTTAGACGCTGTACTTATTTGTGTCACTTTCAGAGTGAGTAATTACCTTGGCAGTCAAAGGATATATTCGCACTGACTCGTTCCTTGAAGGTCAAAACACAAAATCTGATATGTTTAGTTTGCGCTGCGTTCTCTGCTATAGTTGTTTTTTCCCAAGTCTGTTGGAGAAAAGTGTATCGGACGCACTTTAGAATTTTCAGGGTTATTTTTTGATTTATAAGGTTAAAGGTTGTTGTTATATTTTCATCCTCGCTTTTCACAATTAGCTAGGCTCTCCAAGGCTGTGCCAGGCTTTTTAAAGATATTCTGGTCTTGTCGGTGATCTCTGGAAATCTGTTAATGGCTATTTTCCATTTTCCTAAATGATATGCTCAAATATAGTTTGAGGTTTCGCCCGAATCGTGCCAAACATTTCTCTTCTTCCACACTTCTGGTTTCTCTGTATCATCGACCAGACTCCAGAGCAAAACTCAGTATCTGAAGCTGACCTCAGCCGGTCCAGATTAAAGGGCGATCAGAGCAAAAAGATCCATTAAAAAGGCTGTCCTTGGTGGTAAAATGTACCATGGATACAAGCGTCACACCCCAACACGTCTCATTTTAATAATTTCCTTCATAATGTCTAATATACACTTTATCTAATATATCACAGCTTTGGACTTAAGCTGTTTTTTAGGTCTTACCACAATGTTTGTTCAAATGTCTGAGCCTAAATGTCTTACCAAAGAACAGATGGAAATAATTGCTTCATCATATGTCTCAACAATAGCCAGTCCGGATTATATATAGAGAGATAATACACACTGTGTCTGACACTATTTACAGTTAATAAAATAAGGTAAAAACACAGTACTTGAAATTATTCTTCATTTCTTTGTTGTAAATAAGCTCTTATTTAGTTTGTGTGAAGTGAAACTCACTTTCAAAGGCTAACTCTCCGCACGCACACACGCATTATGTTCACTACATAATGTGTATCAACAGTAGTAATCTGTGAGCGAATTTCAAATCAATGACTTAGTTTTTATACAACAAGATCTTAATGGGGTCATAACTGCAGCTCTAAAATGAGTCACTCCCAGATTGATTTCTGCATCCTGCCGAATGAAGAACATCTCTTTCAGTTTAGGGTCAGTCTACTATTTCCTTTGAATGACATAAATGTGCACCTATAAATGATGCATTTTCTTATTTCATACTTTGTTATCTTTTCACATCTGTGTGGGTGAAAATTAGCTGTTTAACACGTTTATATTGAAGACCAATCGGTTCGTGACAACTGTCTCCACAGTTTCTTTCTTGGTGCTGTGTAAAAATGAACGTGTCCACACTAATACTGACTGATGTTGTACATATTTATGCATGGCATGATTATGTGAGGTGTTGGCACAAATGAATGAACCGAAGGAATCTATTGTTGACGTAAAATGTGCTGCACACTGTGGAAAAAATAGATCCTTGGGCGGTTATGTGTGTGCTCAGATCATGACCTCTTCCACAGTGATATATAATGCATTCAATTTGCACAAGAAAGCTTTCAGACGTGGCTGCACCCTTCATAGTTTTCTTATTGTACATAGATTTATGGGGAAAATTTTGATTTTCCTTTCACAATGTTAACTTCAAAAACCAGAGGGACAGCATTGGAGATTCGCTTCTGACCAGTGAACCTGTGCCACAGTTTGAGAAAGTGAGATTTTTTTCCTTCTACTCCATAAAAAGTCTCCTCAGGAAGTGGCAGCTCCTCCTGTCTCCGTCTTTGTCTGTCTGTCTGTCCCCGTCCCTCCCACCATCTGTCTGAGCGCTCCGAGACCTTCCGGGCGTCGGCGTCCCTTTGATGGGGCTCGTGCCTTGAAGACGAGGCCATTCAATCTGGGCAACCCTGAGATTCAATGAAAGTTTGCGCGCCGTAAATTTCTACACGGCGCAGGGGAGGGCAGGGTTTTTATTGAAGACATCTTCGATGGCGTCTGGAGCTTCAGGCGCCGCACAAAGACCTTGTTTAAACTGCCGCCTCCAAAGAAAGACAAGGGGAAAGGAGTGGGCAGGAGAAGTTGATCAAAGGGAGAGCTGTATTGACTCTGCAGTGGCACTTTGTACTTCAGAGGTGTAGGGGGGGGGGGCATCCAGGGAGGTCTCAGCGAGGTTGGATTTTGTGTCTCTGTGATCAACGTTTTCATCCAAATTGGATCCTCGCACAGTATTGTGAAACTGAGGCTCAGGTGGCCCGATCCTTAAGTGATCCATGTGCCTGTTTTGCAGGTTATTTAACTGTCTCTGGTACGAGAAGCAGAACAATTCAGAACAATCATTTTAAAGGGACATTAGTCTCCCTGTATGTTAATGGCAAAGAAAATTGTAAAACATGAAATTTTGAAAAGATAAGAACGCAAACATCTTATTTAAAATATGTTTCGATGGGCACATCTGGCCAAAAAACACAAATATATCTACTCTCCTGCCATTAAGTATTTCTATATTGGGGTTAGTTTCCATTACTGACTCTCTCTCTTGCAGTCATAGCAGCGCATGACTTCTCCTCACACACATTAAACTAGACGCTGCTGTGGACGGACATGGCTGTGACAGTGACCGAACCTTGTTTCTGTCTGTGATGAAACTTCATCACAAAGCTGCTCCAAGAACCATAAAAACAATAACCGCTTCCAATTAGCCCACAGTAATTACTTAATAATCAGGAGATAATTGCACCACTTTGACTACTGTCACAATTTATTCATAACAGAGTGAATGAGTGTGTGTGTGTGTGTGAGTTTGTGTGTGTGCTTGTTGAGTACTGTATGTCTATCGCTATGGGGACAAAATGTTCCCACAATATTTGAAGGTGAACAGTGTAACAAGGTGTGAATACTGTGCTGGTCATCATTTGGTTGTTCAATTTCGGAACCAAGCTCAGTTTAAGAGTGATTTTTATTGTCGTGAAGTGTAAAAGACAGAAAGTGAAATCCAAAATGTCCGATCCAAAATCTGATTTGAGTTCAACACATCAGTGTGGATGTGTCATGCTTGTTTGAAATACAAGTCTGTGGTTGTTGAATCTGTTTTAAGCATCTTTAAGACATTAAAGCAGATGGTACTGCCTGAAAAAAACATTTAAAAAAAGTTGTTTTATACTAGAAACAGTCCATAACTCACTACTATGGCACATTTTTCACTCATTTTAAGAAAACAAGACTTTTAGAATTGAATTAAACACCGAATTTGTTTGATAAGAATTTGGGGATTGGTTGAACCTGAGTAGACAAGAGTGACAAAGCTCGGATGGAGAGATTTGCAGTACCATTCAGGCAGCCTGTTCGTGTCAGTAGGTGCTGCCCTTTTATTGGTTAACTTGCAGAAACGGTCCTCTTGCAGCCATTATCAGACCACTAGAATTTAAAAATGGCATAGTACTGCCAACCTTGGATGTTTTTTGTGTTTGTAAAGCCAGCAGTGCTCATGGCAGCTCGTGTACAATCCACACTCCTCGCTGCGTCTCTTATCGAGCACACTAAGCCTGCAGGCTTGGTATTCACACGTCAATCACTGCCAGTGTGAGGACCTTGATGCTGCGCCGCCATTGGCCTCCGAAGGCCGCGCCGTCCGTCCCAGATGAAGATGAAGTTAATAGGAAATCTATCGGCCTGTGACACTGACATGTGGCAGCCGCAGGCACAGTGAGCAGAGATGGAGTCTCTGGAAAAAAAACTTGCAGCAGTGTAACCTGCTCCTGACATTGTTTTTAATCATTTAATGAGAGCAAATAAAACATTTCGAGCCCCGTCTGCCCTTCTGTCTGGCACAGAAAGAAACCGAGAGACAGAGCCTCCAGTTATGAGTTTTCTGGACTCATCAACTCAACAAAATGCATGTTTAGGTGCTTGTAAGGATGGGATTTTTGTGGGTTGGTCATACGTTTGTCAGTCGTAAGTTGGGAATGCATTTAGTCATAGTATAACCAAAGTATTAGACGCATGAGGGATGGCACTATATGAAACTAGTAGTGACTGCTAGTATGACGAGAAGTTAAAGCTGAATTCTACATGTGATAAAGATGCATTATTTTTGAAAGTATAATATTTCCAACCTTATGCCAGGAGAGAAACATCTATGTTGGACCATTCTGCAAAACCTTGGATTGAGTTCAATTACATTTTCTCTTTAATCCGTTGAATTTCCATTTCAGTTTATCGTATTGTTTCATGTTGAGTTTTATATCTCGTATGCAAATGGTGACATTTCAGGTGAAATATTAAAACATAAATTCCACATGCCTCGTTTTGTAGGCCAATTAAAGCCGAATTGGGGTCTTATTTAAGAATGACTTTCAATGATATTTGCTAAAAATGTCAGCATGTTCTGACATGAGACAGATTAACCACAACAGTGGATAAACAACCAAAGAACAACTGTTATGAGGAAAAGACCCATCGCTGTTTTGTCAGCAGTTCACTCGAAAGCTAAGTAAACAGAAGATGACTTATGAAGAAAATATGAAAACCCAAAAAGAAATCATCAAACATATTAATATTGAGCAATGGAGGATGCGCTCGCTCAAATGGTCAAGCTGAGTCAACTCTTCTCTAAATCGAACTAAATGTCACACTCACAGATTTTAAGCGCTGTAGCCTGACGTTACCTTAAATTTAAAACTTTTCATAATCGTACTCTGTCCAGCAACACAAAGATATGTCAGTGACAACTCCTTGGCTACATACATTTATATACAGAGTCATTTTGAAACAGCTGGAGCCCACTGGCAGTTCGCTTCATACAACTGCTGCTAAGCGAAAGTAGTTTGTTGTGTTTGTCGAAGCTTTATAGACAAACGCAGCAAGTGCTATTTAAAAAAAAAAACAAAAAAAAAAAAAAGTTCAGCTCTTTCCATCCACTCGGCAACACAGTGCCAGTCTTTTCAAAATTATACCTTGGAGAGCTTTTTTGAACAGCTTAGGTTTTGAAAGCGGTGGCTTAAAGTGGATGTAATACCCAAACAGAGAGAAAAAGATGGCTTTTCAAATCCATCCACATTAGTGTGGACATGAGCTCTCTCTCTCGTCTTTCTGTCTCAGCCCCTAATTCAGTCTCTCACACTTATTTTCCTCCCACCTTCAAATGGTTTCATCTGAGTCTCCCTCATCTCCTTCCTTCTCCTCTCTCCTCCTCTCCCCTTTTGACTCCACTTGCAGTCTTCATCTTTCGCCTAATTTACACTCCAACACATCGTCAGTCTCATTTTCTCTTTACCCTTATCTTGCTCTCTGTGTTTATCTATCTATTTTACCCAGCCTTATCTCTCCTTGACTTTATCAATACCCCCTCCTGCTCCCCTCTTCTTTCATCTTTCATTGTCGGGTTCTCTCTCCTCCAACCCCCCCCCCCTCCCCCATCTGCATTCCCATCCCATTGATGGATGATGCGGTGCCGCGTCGAGAGCCTCAATCAGAGGAGCGGGGGTTTCGCCGTGGAGAGCAATCTCAAAGCCAATTCCACTGATAGCCATCGCAGGGTGTTGCGACATGACGTTGCGGCTATCACCTGTGGAACGAGAGAAAAAAAGAGCGGCCTCTCGGAGCTGCTGCTCCGGGGTGCCGACTGTAGGACAGAGGGGAAAACTTTTCTCTGTTGTTATCAAACAGATCAATTGAAAAATGTATTAGTTTGGAGTTCGGCCATGTTGGCGTCTGGCAGCCACACAGGGCCGACGGAGGCTGATTGAAAGAGCACTCAGTGTTGCGGGATTGGAGAGGGAATGGATTGCAGGAGACGCATTGTTGCTGCTCGGCGGTGCTTCATTTTACTCTCTGAGTGCTTTTTGGCAAAGGGCTTGCAGGTGGCCAGAGCGCCCTTTTCGTGTATTCATTTGCATTTGAAACGCCGACGCAGGTTTTGCTGGCAAATGAGAGAATAAACGTGAGAGGGGCTTCTGCTGGGTTTGCCGTGTGTTTACCTGTGGCAAACACGCGGCTCGCTTTTACCTCTGAGCCACTCCTCATTATTTGCTGACACGTGCTGGAGGAAAAGTGTTTAAGCTGCCCGCAGGGTAAAATTTACACAGGCTGTAATTTAAATCTGGTAATCCGTAATGCTACATTATTTACTATTCATATTTCCTGATTGTAATGTTGTCATGGTATCTGACTCGCTGCCATGGAAGTACAAATTGAATTCCCCAGCAAAGAAGGAGGCTGCACAATGTGGCGCAGCCTGAGAAGACGGGTCCCTGCTTCTGGTGCTAAAAGAGAATGAAATCCCCAGCAGCCCACAGTTCACATTTTTGGGGATTTTTTTTTTCCTATTTTTGCTGCTTACCCAGAGAGAAGCACATTCAAGAAAGGCTTTGTTTTTACTGTGTCCCAGTTCAGGGCCTAGATTGTCTGAAGTCCCATTTCAAAGGCTCCTTCAAATGCAGCCAAGAAATGCAGCCCGGATTGTTCTGAATTGGTGGGACTGAACCGATGTACCTTTGCAGCTTTCAGTGTCCCGCAATCCATTTCTGGGTCAGTCCGTCCACTGAAGCCACTGCATTTCGGATGATATATCAATATAGCATCTATCACATTATTTGGAAAACAAAAGATAATGTAGTGCTTAAAAATTGGCGCGATCTCCAAACATCAATAATGGACGGCTCTGAGAGTTCCTGGAATACTATTAATTAATTGTGGTCTTTTTTTTCTATTTCCAGTGTTTCTTTCTGCGATATTTGCTCATGGAAACAACAGTATATGAAGGAGAGAGTTGTTGACTTGGCAAATAAACTATACTGAAGTAATGCTTGAGGTTAGGCAACGATAACTGAAGCTCTGTGAGGGGAAGCAAACTCTGCGTTGCGTGGACATAATGCATTCCCAATACTGGGCTGTACAATCTCTGTTGCCTTTAGCCCATTAATCTGCGTTGCCAGGATACATCAATGTGATGGGTCTACTCGTGAGAGTCTGTCACTGTACAGAAAGTGGCTTTATTGGAGTAATCTTCCTCAACCAGTGAACCAGTCAGGGATGCATTGCAGAAAAAATCTATGGCTGATAAATAGATATACCAGTGGTTCATAACGTGACTAAACCTTAACAATCAATTGCAAAATGCAGGGAAATGTCATATCTAATGTGAACCAAGTCAATGAAAGACATAAATGATGCAAACGAATTAGAAACGTAGATTTTTAATTTACATTTAACCTTGTAAGCTCTTAAACATGTTGCCCATCATATTTCAAAATCAAATACCCATTAGTAATACAATTCAGTTGTTATCATCTTGAACCTGTGATGGGGTTTTGTAGATATTGCTTTGACTTTGCAAATATTGCTTTGTTGGACGGAGTCTGAGAATTTGTTGCATCATATCCAGAGACTG
>JAOXYL010000078.1:18007470-18020764 GCA_028564955.1 Terapon puta
ATATTGTCTGTACGGACAACGAAAGTGAACATGTAAAACTGCGGTGTTAAATGCAATGCGTTTGAAAATTTGGGTGCTGGTGCACCTAAGAAAAAAAGTTAGGCGCACCAGTGCAACCAGTGCAAAAAGTTAGTGTAGAGCCCTGGTGGGTAATTTATACAGCAGTAAAATGTTTTTCTTATCCACTCCTTTTTATGTTCATTCACATAATACGCACGCCGATGTACCGTCTTCATTGTTCTGCTGCCTTTGTGTTGCCTTGAACTCACAGTGGCAAATCATGTAGGCGTTTTCCTTAAGACTTCCCAATAGTTCACTTCACAAGGCAAAGTGCCATGAAATAAGACAAACTTAATTTGAAGTCATTACAGTAAATTGTCATTTAAATGGATCCCGACGCAGGCGAGTAAAGAGATTCTGTTAAACTACTTTTCTGTATTTTCATTTGGCTTTATATTTTTTTAAAAGAATAACAGTTAATTAGCATGAACCATGTTGATGTACAAAGCACATGATGATGTTTTTCAGAGGTAATAAAAGCTTTGAATGGAGAATCTGGCCTTGTCTGACAGCAGAGTTCAGTTCAAGTTCATCTTTTTCACATTTTCATACATAATACCATTTCTGAATAGTTAAGGCGGTTGTGCAAGTGTAATTTCAAACTATGGCCCTTACATATCAAAACTAAAACATCATTTTAAAAGGTAGAAAAGTGAGTTTCTGCCGATAGAGAGACAACTTGATTACAAATACTGATATATTATGAGTGCAACTAAAGCTCAAATATGCTTACATAAGTAAAAAAAATAAATGTTTAAAGACAAGACACCCTTTGTAAGAGTTAATGATGACTGTCTGTGAAAAAAACTGATGATTGGAAAAAGGCCAAAGAAAAAAGTAGCTTGTCCTTCCCGTTCAGCACTTCGCGTCTTCTTGATTCGATTTCAGAGGACAAAATGTGTTTAGTATTGATCCTAAGAGCATTCGTCCCCTCCCCCAGTTAACAAGTCAGACCAAAGTCAGTCAGTTAGTCCCTCAGTTAATGGTTAATGCTGCTTCTCCATCTGTCATCGACGTATAGTCCCAGCTTCTGAACTCAGATTTAACGGACAACGGGCTTTACTGTATTTTTTTTAAAACCCTCACACAACTCTTAATTCAGAGTCATAAAGTCTGTTTGGGATCGAGGACGTCTTCCAAGGGTATCAGAGGGAAGTCAAACGCCTCAGGTGCTCAGATATTTTTTCTTTTTTTAACAAGAGGAGTATAAACAAGGAAAACTCAACACTCAGCAGATAAAGAGACATAACAAAGCAGCAAAGAAACATTATTGACACCAGTGGAGTGAGAATATGTCGCTTTTGATGACAAATACCGCAGCAGAGTCGAAATCCTGGTGGTATGTTGCTCTGATGATTTCTGAGAACTCAAATAGCATTTGATGACTAATAATCTTATTTTAACTGAGAGAAAAAAAGGTTTTTAAAATATTTCTTTTTAAATTTGTTTTTAAAGTTGGAGCAGCAGTCATCTAAGTGGCATCTGGAAAGAGGTGAGACTTCCATTATTTTCTAATAATGACTAATAAGATTGGAAAAAACGTGTATTTTGTAAGAAATTTGTGTTCACTAATCATTCCACTGGTTCTCCTGATGTTTCAGAGTGTTTAGTGTACCTCTGTCCTGCTCCTCATCCCCAGTGTGGCGGCAGGATGTATTTAGTATCGATCCAGACTTCCCGTCCGTCCCCTGTGTTCGGATGTGTCAGGACTGTCAATCAGCCCGTCGGCCGATCTCTTCAGAGGAGCTTCGAGGTGAGGACGGGGCTTGTTGGGAATTCTGTTTGACAGTTTACCTTGACTCCGTACGTGCTGTTGGCTTACGCCGCTCAGAGAATTTACCAACAGAAGGCTGATCATCTGCCCTCCTTTCACCGCTGTTTTGAACAAAGTTTGAACTTTTATTTGGAGCAACATCAATTTTCCATGCCGGTATGTCAGATGCTTTGTCTTTCACCTTGACTCGTGAGGTTAGAAAGTCAACTGAGCGAATTTAGCAGATGTCCCGGTGCAAAGATTCACCTTTTTTTCAATTATTTGACCTTTAATCAAAATGGTGCGAGTCATGGCCAAAATGACAGCACATTATGTCACAAGAGGGTCTAACTAGACATGCAAATGTATACAAAACAGAAAAAGAAAACAGAACAATAAAGGATGTTTGGGTCAGTTCATCCTTCACCGGTCCCCAGCTCATTTCATTTCCTTGAATTTTCCTTGCAAAAGTAATATGAAAACTTCTTAAATTCTTAAACTTTGCAATACTACAGTTCTCCTTATAAACTTTTTTTCAGAGCCAAGTTTGACCAGTTTATGGTTGAAATTTGTACGGAACATAAAAAAACTCCAAGGACAAATTCCATTGGGTAAAAAGTTTTTTTGCTTAATAAAACGAAATTATTCTTTATATGAGACAAAGAATCTTTCATTTTCTAATTTTAATATCCCCATTATTGTTCACTGCAACCAAATCTTGACTGTGTGTAGTATTAATATACTTCTATGAAAATTAGTCACTAATTATTTGGTCCTGCATAAAACGAGTACCACAGATCTTCAGAGACGAAAAACTCACTTTTTAAGGTATTTTGATTTAAGGATAATTTGAATGTGTTAAAACTTAAGTATTTATATTCACTGCACATCTATAAAATATGTAAACATGTTACAGTATATTACTCATTCTTCATTTTACAGTCTGTAATTTGACATTCAGTGGTTTCAGTTGTGCCACATTGACCTCAAGGTTTTCTTTTCAACACAAAGGAAGAAGGAAAAGAAGGTCAAAGCAAACACACAAAGGTAAAAGAAAAAGAAGAACAAAGCTAAACATAAAAGGTCTATTTGGGTCAGTCGTTGACAACTCACCCAGAATTCAGAAACTTCAGTTCAGAGGTACAAGGTGAATGATGAATGAATGAATGATCAATTTAAAACATTTTTTTTTTGTTTGTTTTTTTTAGAGGATTTAGCTCTAACAAGAAGCCTCTGCGGCGTATACGTAAAGGGTCGTATGCTTTCCCGTTGGGCAGATGCAGGACCATATGCTAATGTTAGCAGTTAATGCAAGCATCTGTTAATTCTGAACTCATTTGGGAGGCATGTTTCACTGAGCAGCCCAATGGATTGCGCAAGGTAAATTCAATAATGTCACTAACTCACACCTTACAGTGTATGCATGAGTAAACGCAATGTAAACACGGTGCCACACACACAAACACTTACATTTTCACACAAAACCCCCACATTCAGATGTCTGCATCAGCTGGTTAATGTGCTTTGGCGTACTCAGAGGATGGCTGGCTGCAGATTTTGTGGTTTTGTCCGGCATTCCTGGCTGTGGTTGGCCTTTATCAGTGTTTGTATGTCTGACTGCTTGTTCAGTCTGACATTCGGTCATTCTCTTTAGTGTTATTTCTGCTTCTGCTTTTTCTGAATACATATAGTTATTGTTGCCATATTTCCGTTAATATCAAAGTGCGGGGCGTAGTGATAACGTGTGAATCAAAGCTTCTCAAACAACTCCGATCTGATCATGCATTTGCTGAAAAGTTCTGCTTTTTGTTTTAGCTTTGCACCATTTTTTTCACTTTGCACAGTCATGGACCTCAGAGGATGATGCCTATATTTACTTTGGTGACTTCTTATTTGTTCTCATATGAGTGAAAAGTCTTGCCACTAAAACCTGGTCCAGAAATAATGTAATAATCTATGTTTTTGAAAACCTCCTAACTTTTAATTTAGCACTATCATGTGATCAAATTTCCAATGTTTCCGATACTAATATTTGGTCAACAGATTGATGCCTGACAGAGAAACATAGCTAGAGACTCACAGACCCATTTCTACGCACATGTTTAGGTCAAAAAGTGTAGTTATATGTTAGTATTAGAGGGATGATTTAAGAAGTTTACACGGACACAACTGAACTTTTTTCCTAGATTTTGGAGCACAGTGGCTGGCTGGTGCCTTTCTACGTGGAGTTTGTATGTTGTTCCTGTGTTGTCGTGACTTTTCTCTGGGTAATCTAAAGTACAGGTGTAAATGTGACGGCCTCTATATGTCAGCCTGTGATTGACTGGCGACATATCTGCGTTGTCTCCTGCCTCTTATCAAATGCCAGCTGGGATCAGCTCCAGCATCGCTGCACCATCTACGGAAAAGCAATAATAGCAATGGATGGATGGAAAAAGCAGTTTCATATGTTTAAAGGATCATTTTTTATCTTATTTCCATCTATTCCATTCCTGAAAGTACATCCCAGCATGAACTAATACCTTGACATGTAATTGCAGCGACGGCGGCAGAAAATCCTTATTTGATCCATCAGATCACGGCTGACAGCACTGTGTATTCTTTACGTGTTGAAAAGTACGTGAAAGGATCTGCTGGGTTTGCGCGGCGCACACACCGGGACGTGAGCGTGTCTTTGATCACCGGAGGCTGTTTGAGGTTGTCATAGATTTGTCGACATTTTCCATGTTTAAACGCATGCGAAAAGATTGAACAGGTACTGAATGGCTCCCGTTCAGCTGGACTATGCGCGTGCCGCGTATCTGATCAACGGAGGTGGTGATTGGTTGTTACACTCAGCTGCCGGCACCTTTTGATCTGTGGCTTTGAGGTCATGTGATGAAAGAGGTTCATATTGGTGCGGAGCTCTGCGAGGATCAAACGCTGAGTCGAGCCAAACGGTTGGTGCAGGCTCCCTCGAGTCATCTTTATCTCCAGCCGATATCTTGAGGGCCAGCGGGCTCAATTTACAGATGCTACAGGTGTTCCCTCCTCAGACATTTTTCTCATCACCGGAGGCCGAGGCCCATGAAATGACTATCGGACCAGGTGACCAACATCTCCATCCTCCCAAAGGGCCTGAAGCTCCAGAAAGCTTTATCAACCAGCATCATAATACAGAATCAACAGGTCTGACAGGTCCTCTAAAAACCAAAACCCACAAACGGTTAACATGTAATGATAATAATGCATAATACAAATGCTTGTTTATATGTTGATGGCTTCTTGACTCTGTGTAGACCTCCTATGTTTTTTTGTATGCTAACAAGCTTAATTGGAAGACAATGTGTTTTGTTTGAGCTTTAAATTGGACATTGGACATGGTAGCATTTCACCTTTTTTATGATTATGGAGTAAAGTTCACGGACAGTATGTGGATATATGTGAATATAAACGAATAACAATAACAAAATGCCCAAGAAGATATGTTTGTTATATACATTTGACTGCAATTGTAAGAATTATATTTTAGTTAAACTGAAATAAATCATAATAAATATACTTTATAAAGTATTATGATTATGAAGCTCCTTTTTAAAGATGAACAACATTTTGGTGGAACTTTAAATGAAACTGGATTGAATCCACAAAAGAGGGAATAAATCTCATTAAGTCTCAACAAGTAAGTTGATTATAGTGTGGAGGCAGTGGAAACGTCTAATGAAGAGATAATTGAAGAGAAAATAACAAAAAGAATATAAAAAATGCAGAATGTAGCAAAAATTATACATGAAAATTGATATTTACTTTTTTCTTTTTTTTTTGTTGTTTAACCCTGGAAAGGTTCAGGCTTTACAGAGTTAAACATGACACATTATTACCTGACAAAGTTATTATAGCAAACATTTTAGTTGAAAGTTGCTTTTGTTGTTTTTTGTCGATCTTTTTACCTGCAAACATCAAAATCCATGCGCCCCACTGCTGAATCTACCTTAAAGATGTTACGATCAGCGTGTAGCAGTGAGGCTTTTGTGTGCTCTAATACATTTTTGTCCAACGGCCGACGCTCATGTACACAATATCTGTGTGGAAAAAGTACAAATTGTGCTGTGTGGGAGCTCCAAGCTTCTTGACAGCATCACATTCCTTTTGTTGAAACTGCATATTAAACAAAAACTCCCAAATGTCACAAAATGCCTCAATTCCCACCGGCTGTATTGTGTCCTGTTTCATTCTTCTTCGCTTTATTAAGCCCAGGGAAATTACGTTTCAAGAAAAGTGCAGGGACAGGAGCTGTCTGACAGAAAAAAAAGAGACGGAGGAGGAGGGGGGCAGAGTCAAAGACATGATAGTTTCAGGGTTACTTTAAAAACTTCCATTTGACTTGAGATTATTATGTCCTACAAACTCAGTCTAGCAAACTCCAGATGTAAAAGCACCTTAAGGTCAATTAACAATTTAAAGGGTGAAGCTGCAACACTACAGAATTTTCCATTCGGCTGGATTAACGTTCACACTGCACTTTGTCGAAAGCACCGAATATTGTAATCAGTTGTCGCACGGTCATTCCTCTATTGGACAAAATAACTCTCCGACGCTTCCTGACCTCAGAAATAATGGAGCACTAACAGGTTTATGCAGTCTTCAGTTTTTCTCGGTGGGGGTCCTGAAGAAAAATAAGAATTAGGATGCGGTGTTGTTGTTGGTGTTTGTGGGCTGTGGCCGTTTGTTTGATGTTAGTTGCACATTTTGTTCTCGGTCATTTCAAATATTCAACCTTAAAAGTTGCTCGTAGGAAATTAAACATTGTTCTCTCGTGTCAATTGCAATAAGGGTGAAAATGTGTTTTTTTTTTTTTTTTGCAACGGCTGGATAAGATAAAAGTTCACAGTGGTGTAGCAAGCCCTAAAAATTGTATTCAGGACAGTTCTACAATTCAGTGTCTTCAGTCTATCCATTCCCCACACGGCACTCAGTATGGTATATACACTGCAGGTTTTATGAAGAAGTCATTAGTTAGACAGTTATGGCCTGCATGGCACTGTGTATGTAATAATGAGGCAAAAGCTTGATGTAAGAAAATGCTCGCTCTCAATTATACTGAGCCTGGTTTTCATTTAAATACCGCAGCATGTGTTGACCTACTAATCTTCATGCGACTTGGTGGTCCAAATTTAGACGTCTCATAATGATTCTGGAGTTGTTCTGAAGTAAGTAGAGATAGCTTTGATTAGTTTTATTTTTACTTTGCTTGATAGCCAGGCAGGTATCAGTGGGTGGTTGAGATTGAGATTCAGTTCAGTCATTTGTAGGTCAACACAAGGTCAATGATACAACAAACCGTGTTGGATGATACAATGAAATGTTCATTTCCACGGGCACAAAATCTCATGTAGTGTAATACTGAATGCACAGGGTTACCTCTACTCAGTGACACAGTATGTGGCCAAGCATTGGCCTACCATTGGAATACAAATTCTTGCAGATTGGCGGTAATTATAACCAAATGCTGATCAGTGAGGAATGACTAGCTGAAAATCCAGCAACAAAGCAGACTGTGAGGTCGATTTGTGAAGGTATTGGTTCACTAAGTTCAATCCCCACACATGCTTCCTCCTCACATTTCTTTTTCTCCATCTATGTCTGATGCACCTCACTATTTTATGGCACCAACAAGCAGATGAACTCTCATCAAGCGTCCTCCAGTCTGCTTCAGTAGTGGACTTGATGAGTTTGCTTGGAAGCTGTGTCTCCTACTTCTAACGAGCAAGCTGACGGCGTCTAAATATAGGGCTCATCATCAGTTGCGCAGAAGGTCAGCGATGAAGCACTCAACACTCTCCGGACCTCCACAAAAGGCCGGTTAATCTCCCCAGTTTGTCTCCACTTCTGCTCTTGAGTTGATGACATGAAAGCCGGTCGGAGTTTGTTCAGATGATCAGCAGACGAGGGAACATCAGAGGGAAATCAGCGAGCGGGAGATGCCCTCTTTTTAAAATTAAGCGTGGCCCGATGATAGCACCCTGAGTTGCCGAGAACGCGTGACTCCGGTGTTTGATCCCGCTTCGTGACACAAGATGAAATGTGAGGAAATTGGAGGAAAACCAAAGGAAGAACACGAGTTCCTGCTGAGCTTTGAAATCAGTCTGACTGAGCCGTGGAAGCAACACACCCAGAGGCAACATGTGTTGTTAGCTAGTTATGTTGAGTTGTTGTGTAGCGAATATCTGCACGGTGACGTCAGCGCAGTGGCTCTTTTGCGGCCCTTTGTCACATCGCATGCCGTGTTGCATTCGACGCCCGTAGCCAACGCTGGACGCGCCATGTAGGCGGATGCCGTCGAGGCCAATCTGGGCAGAGGACGTCCGTGCGTCGGTGATGCAGACGAAGAGCCGCCGAAGCGACTCTTGACCCATCTGTAGGAAATCAAACTGAAGAAAACCTCCAACAGCAGCCCAGCTCCAACAGAGCAGCTCCGACGTCTCAAACTGTATCAACTGCATTAATGTGAAGCAGGGCCTCGCAGAAGAAAGAGCACAGCAAATCTCTCTGTAAAGGAAAAAAAAATAAAACAAACACAAAAATCAACTGCTGAGGGTGTTTTGCATTATGCAGCACCAGGGCTCGGTTTGCCTGAAGGAGCGCACCAAAGCGTCGGCTTGATCTCACTGCATCACAAGTTAAAGGTCAAATTCCCAGCATGGCGTCATTATTTTCACCCAACTTTCTTTTTTTTCGGTTTATCTCTAATGGTCTCTGTTGTTGTTTTTTTCCTCTTCCTGACACAAAGAAGAGTGCGGAAGAAATGCTTTACACATTGTTGAAAAAAAGAAACGGTGCGTTCAGTGGCGATCACGTCAAAGGTTTTAATAACATGCGGCTGACACGTGTGCTTTGGATGTCCAAATTATAAATGCAAACGTTTTGTCGTCGCCCCACGGTGAAGTGTGCGGTCGCAGCATGAAGAAGAATCTCACTACTTTTAGTCCTTTGAGTGTCAAAAACTGTACATCAGCAAATGCTAATGGATTCTTAGATGTAATGCTTTGAAAGAAGACGCTAAAAAGTTTAAAATTTATGTCTTTTTATGTGTTTGAGTTTGCTAAAACACTGTTCTGCTCCTGCACTATAACCCACCTTTCTGTATGTTACAAATATGTTTATTTAGCCAAAATATGGTTTTAACACATGTATTTGTATTCCTGTATCTGAAGAGCAAATAGACTGTGTATATGTGTTGAATCTCTTCACTTTATCTTCTTCATCAGCAGATTTTGCGGATAAACGAAAGCTTCTGTATTTTTATCCTGTGGAGGAGCACACCTGAACCTGCTGATGCTAAAGGCAGATGAGCTCGCAGCTCAGTCGTCCCTCCCCGAGACGGAGTCAGTGATCGAAGAGAGATGGAAAGTGTTATAAAAATAAAGTCAAATCCTTCTAATGTGATCCAGCCTTCGGGGGATTCAGGCCCCCGATCTGCAGGGCCAAACTAGGCCAAACCGAGAAAAATGACTCTCCTTGTGACTGGGCTCCTTACACAACACCGCCGCTGCCATAAACACTCAGCGCTGGAGTGTTTATTCTTAGCTGCAGTCACACTTAATCAGCACAGCGTTTATGTGGCCGCAGAAGTGAGTGTGCATCTCTCCGAGCGTCCGCAGAGGATCCTCGGGATGAAATGAAGAGATGGAGATGAAACTGATCTGACGGGACAGAGTTCAAGAGACTTTATTTGCAACCCGGCCAGAGACACAAGCACAGAGTGATTGTCTGGCACAGTTACGACAGTCTGCTGACAAAACGGGGGAAAAAAGCTGCAAAAGAGCTTTTTAAGTAGCACTTGTCAGTATTTTATATTAACAGTGGGTCGAGTGATTATGTGTAAACCCACAGGGGAATCTCACCCAAGAGTTGCACTTCCCCTCGACTCAGTGGGGCATCAAGCATCTTTTATTTCATTGTTTGGGTTTTCCTGACTCCATCAGCAGCTGGAGAGTAGCCGGTGAACTGTTTTTCTCTGACGTTGTTGGAGGCCCAAGAAGAGCTAAAAGTTTGCTATCATGTCCTCAAATCTTTATGGTGAAATGTAGTGTTTAAAAAAATATTTTAGTGATTGTGGCTTCAGGATGATTCTCCTTCCTTCAATTATACCTTTCTTATCCACTTTTTGAGCACAGATAATTTTTTTTTTAGCATCTATCAAAGATCAATAACTGATATCTGTTCTTGCGAAACCTCCACGTGTCTCCTGGCCAACAGGTGGCAGCACTGGGCCCGGCTATTATCATCAAGGCGAGGTCGCAGGGCAGTGGCGACGGCAGGCAGCTCCGAGAGGGGGGAAGAGCAGCGAAACCAAACATGTTACTGACAAGGGAAGTTCAAAAGCCAGCTGAAGATCTGTGCCGGAGAATTTTGCTCACTTCCCCGACGCCCGAGGAGAGTTTACTGATGCTGTTTGTTGCAGCCAGAGGCCGGGATGCTGCTGCAAGGTAGACAGCTCATCAAGATGAGTGACAAGCTTCTGGGCAGGAACAACAGCAGCAGAGGAGAAGAGGACCCGACTAACAATCGAGTCTGTGCCCGGAGGCAGAACGCGGAGAAGTCAGTCGAGGAGACGGGCTAAAGAAAGCTTTTAGTACTCTTGACAATCAAAGATCTTGTGGGCTGCAGTGGGGAGCAGCTCGGCGGGGGAGGGGGCACTTCGCGATATTTCGGACGCTCGAGTGTGTATTCCAGACAGCGTGTCCCCCCCCCACCCCCTTTGTGTACAGTTGAGGGGGTTTTGATTAACTGGAGGCGTGAATACTGAACAAAACAGGTCTTTTTTAAATTCAGAACCAGAGAGATTGCAGGACTTTAATGTGGGCGAGACTCTTAAATCATGTAGGAACAGCTTTTTATCAGACCTCAGACCCACACAATACTTCCAATATTATTTTAAAAAAAAGATGTATGACCACACAGCTCTATCATACGTGTCTCAAGATTAGTTAGATGGCTAAAACCTGTTGGCCTGGACTGAGATATCTCAATAGCAGTTGTTTGGATGAAATGAAATTAAATCCTCATGACTTTGATGATGCAGCAACTTCGTCATGAGCATGACAGCAAGTCAGCATTTACCTCAAAGCACTGCTGGACCTGCGTCTTATTTAAATGCATTAATCACTATTCTGTATAAGACAGTTTTTCAGTCATTGTATGTTTTGTTACAACATAATTGAAATGATCAATGCATTAAAACGATGTAGATTGTAAAATATATTTCCAAAAAGATCCCAGGATTTATGTGTGTGTAAGTGTTTGGATTTTTATTTTTTCAGAAGAGAATTTACAGTCATTTTGATGATTCGAAAAACAAAAAAAATATGCATTTTTAAATCAACGTGATGGTAAAAAGTGAAAAAAGACTAAACACAAACACTGTTATTTTGCTCTCAGAGGCAATTAATTAGCTTTTTTTGCTCTGACTTTTTCAGCATAGGAGGCCACTGATCTTGTTACAAATGACTTTATGTACTGTAAACTGGTGATCAGTGTCGTCTTGTCCTTTCATTTCTTAGATTTTTTTTTTTTGCTGTCTTTATTTCAGGCAAGGTGGTTTCAGCTAAAATACGCCGGTGCAAATTGATTTAAAGTACTCGGCTTGGTTTTCCTGTAGAGGAAGCGCCACCGCTTCCTGCACAGAACTTTGCGACTGAAGGGACGATGACGTTGGAGGCAGGAGTTCAAAACTGAAATCAAATAAAATAAGGTGCGACTGGGTTTAATAAGTAGTCAGTGGCTCACTGAAAGGAAAGACAAGCATCAGCTCAAATACCTCGAACCTGCGTCTTTCACGTCACCTTTATTGTGTCACCTTGGCTCGACAGGTCATCGGGGGGTGGAAACCGAAAGCCGCGCAGCCGAATCCGAATCAGCCCGTCAAAGTGTCACCGAGCGAGGAGCCCAACTCCCACCTACTTACTGAGAGAGGTGAGTCACTCTGGATGTGTGTGTGCATTAGTCAGACGCATGCAAATGCAAAGGGACGCGCGCTGTCACAAGTAAGACTGTGCCTCTTTTTTTTTTTTTTTCTTTTCCCTTTCGTTGGCTGCTTGGCATTTCCCTCCGATCCTCAGCGAGGGGAGTTCAGATCGGAGTGCCGCGGTGTGCAGCTGAGTGCTATTTAATTACCTGCTTTTGGAAAACCGCTGGGAGTGCAACTAATTTAGGTCTTGTTTGAAGGGTAAACAAATGTGCCAGAAGATGTCTCCCATCACCCTCCCAGCAGAGGAAGAGGAGGGGGCGGGAGAGGCAAAAGCTGCTTCCTATCACAAATATTATAATAGCCGTCTGAGAAGCTCTTGGAGGGGATTGAATGCATGCAGTAATAGTGACATTGAATGGTTTTAACTTTGCATAACGCTGCGGTGAATTGATTAAGCTTTGGGCTGCGCTTGCGTTCACATGGCGCGCTTTGTTCCGAAACACTCGAGTGTAAAGGCTTTGGAAACAAAAGCGGGGGAATAAAACGGAAGAGAAGTTTTTTGTTTTTTTTTTTTGCTTTTGATAGTTGAGTGCTGCGTTTGAAAGCTGCAGGTGCGGCAGCGAGCCGAGATGTCGGCTTTCATGCCGACAGATACGGCGAGCAGGTTTGAGGCTTCGGGTGGCGGGCGTCTAATTTTGGAACTCGAGGAAGCCCTCGTCGCTCAAACGTGGAAATTCTCTTCTGGTTCAGCTGTGGATAAATTAGAAGGCCACAAAACTTCTGAATAAAAAAAAAAAATCAAAAAAGCCCTCATTATCGTCGAGTTCAAGCGAAGTTCAGCGTTTCAAAGCTGCACAAACTTGATGAAAAATGTGATCTGTGGTACGATCTCATTGTGACATCTGCTGTTTTGTCTGAAGCAAGTTAAAAGATTTTCTTCATGTTTCTCACATGGAGGTTTTCAGCTTTCTTTGATGGATTCCAGTAGGTTTAAAGGCATTTTCTCCTGCGGGTTTTGCATTCATAGAGTTCGGTGCATGCTGAGCGCGCAAAGTTTGAAAAAAGTTAATTGTGAGAGGAGAAAAAAAATATACGTCACCAAGGCTTTCTGTCTGTCCCGCAGAGTGATGGAAATAGAAGAAGACTCTCAATTTTAACCACGAAGTTGCTGCATGTAACGGTGGAAGCTATGAACTATGGTAGGACTGGAATTAAACTTCACTTTTATTTTTCAGTGCTCTGCAGATTTGTTCTTTAGGCTTCATCACTGAGTCTATAAAACTGAGACAAATGAAAAATACATATAACAGTTTTTTTGAAAGCCCAAAGCATCTTCATGTTATGTCTCTCCAACCAATAGTCCAAAACCAAGAAGATATAAAATGTACTATTCTAAATGTCAAATTAAGCTTTTTTTCATTCAAATCAACTAAATGAATTTACATATACAATACCAACTTTTAGATTTTAGTTTAGTTTATTATACAGTGTCATCTCGATCCCTGAAATCCTTGCTCCTCTTCTTCACGTGA
>JAOXYL010000078.1:18276728-18287431 GCA_028564955.1 Terapon puta
ACACACACACACACACACACACACTCACACACACACACACACAGGATCTCATTTGTTTACAATTTTTGCACATTTGTATTTTTAAAATAGTACTATCTCTAAATGTCAGAATGTATATTTTCAGCATAGCCATAATGTTTAATGTTATTTAAAAAGTGTGAAATACCGGCTGTCGACGCATTTCCAAATGAGGAGACAGGAACTTACAGAAGATGTTTCTTTTTTTTTTTTCTTTTTCTTTTTGTTGTCGTCATTGTTTTTGATTGTTTTTAGTTACATTTTTTTGTCCAGGGAAGGCTCAGCTTTCACATTTCATCCACTCACACACGTCCGTGTTACTGATCTGGGAGCTGCTGCCGGACACTGAGCAGCTCCACTGGAACAATCGCCTGCTGTAAAAGTGCCTTGCTGGAGGGCATTGTGACAGTGGTTACTAAGGGAGGACAGAGCATTCCTCGATCTCTTTTACTTTCCCCCAGTTTGTCCAGGGAATCAAACCAGTGACTTTTCCGCTCGTGAACTGTGACCACTTTTTTTCTTCTTCCACCCTCCATTTCTGCTGTGACCAACCTTCGCTTCTTCTTTCAGCTCTTTAAACGAGTGATTTTTTTAAAAACATTTTTGCTTGGACATTATGGTTCTGAAATGCTTCGTCTGCAGATATTTTTATATCAATAGTATTATTATTTTTTAATTGTTTGATTCTTGCGACAATCGACTCGTCGTGTCATCGCGGCTCCAGTTACTCTTGCCAGTTGAGGGTCAGTAACAGTCGTGTTATTTTAGACGCTCCTGGTCGAATTTTACAGAAACTCTGAGAACTGAGTGAATCACTTTCATGCTCTGATTGTACAAATGGCTTCTATCAATTTGCTTGTGCCTTTTTCTTTTTTTTTTTTTTTAGCATTCATTCTTTTCCATCTCTTATTATTAGTTCTCTCATCACGGCACTGCTGCAGAGCTCAAACTGGAATTAAAAAGTGCCAGTACTACAAACACACACAAAATAAAGCATGCACACTTTATTTCACAGATCACCAATTTCCTCACACTTTCTCACGAAGTTCTCTTTAAAAACAAAAAAAAGTCACGAAAAGACAAAGTTTTATTGAATAAGCAGACTGATAGTTGAGAGGACATTTAAACCCAAAGAAATATCCATTAATTGTTTCCTTATTGTTGTAAACTTTATTCTTCCTGAAATATGAATTTATCAGACTTACAAATATCGTCTTAAACACCTGACCAAGAATCCAGTGATGATTTACAGAGTTAAAATAGGCAGGAAAGACTTTGCTCTTTTCGGAAACTCTTAAAGAATCTGAACAGCGATGAGAAGTAATCTTGTAATAAACGGAGACAACAAACATTAGATTTTAAAAAAACTTAATGTGATGGTTATTGGCCCGAGACCTGCTCATCTGCTTGAATATGATTGGACGTTACAGATTAGCTGGCGGCCAGGTAACCGATGAACGAGCCACACTGATGGTGAAGCATGAATGAAAATGATTTCTGTGCCTAATCAGATGATACGCTTTCTTCATTTTATGGACTCACTGCTTAATTCAAATATCTAAAAAGTGAATTATCATGGGTACACCTGGATTTTAGAGGCTATTCCTGTTTCTTGGAGGTGTGAACAGAGATCAGAATCCAAAAACTTTTCCACCTTGTGCGGTTTAATTAACAAATATTTATTTAAATTCAGCTTTTAAAATCTACAAATAAAACCCCAAAGCACTCTGAAGCGTTTTTATGAGTCCAGTTTACCTGCAGGCCGGAAATGATCGGTCCATATTTGATAAATACAGTTTTCCCTGACACCGTCCATCAGTTTGGGTCTGGGTGTGTTACTCAGAGACACTTTTAAATGAGCACAAACTGAGCTACAGCGACACAAAACGCAGGACTTTACTCTGAAAAACTTCAATTCAGACCTGTCTTGTTGAATTATTTTTGAGAATGTGAGCTTTCAGTGGCACTTTTCTTTACTTTTACATATTACAAACACAACATGATAAAGTCTGTTAGCAAAAAGTTTGTTTTTACACTTTCTCTCAGGGTTTCTGTCAAATTTACTGTTTTTTTCCCCCGATGATTTTACTCCTTGCCCTCCTTTTCTTGGCCTGCACAGACTTACCCTTGTCCTGCCAGTAGACCGCGTCATGCATGGTCGCAACAAAGAAAGAAAAACAGTCCATCCAGATCTGTCGCAGGCACGACAAGAGTAACTGAAGCTTCGGGGTAAAAATCCTTCGTCAAACGCAGACTGAAGCTGGTTCGTTTCATCGCTTCAACCGGTACTGTAACGGTCAACGGCTTCCTCAGAAAACATGGCCTCTGATTTTAAGCTATTAAAATGAAATACCTCTGAATGTACACACGGCTGTCATGTTATTTCTGCAGACTGATAGTTGAGAGGACGGACAGAAACCAGACATCAAACTCCAATCAAGTAATAAAATCAGCTTTTTTCAACTTTAATGTTCCACAGTGTTAAAATGACAACACTAACACTAAGTAGTGACATTTCAACAATTACCATAACAAAACTGAAGCTATTAGTGAGTGTCTCATTAGTTACACTTTTAATGGTCAGTGCACCCTAAATTTACTAAAAAAAACAACTTATTTTCTCAGTTTCCTATCTAGTCATGCAGAAATATGGACAAGTGTGGTGAATTGTTCTTTCCATTTCCACTTATATGTGAAGTTGGGGTAGATAGAAATGCATGCTGGGAGCCGGTGTTTTGCTTTTTGTGTCAGAACATTTTCTTACCTATAAGTCTCTGGAAAGCTTGATTCATCTCTTTCTGGCAAAATGTCAAACGTTTGGTTTTAAGTTTGATGATCATGGTGTGTCTCCTGTCAGGTTCAAACTTCCAAAAACTTGAGGTTGAACTTTTGTGTTCAGACGCCCCCTTTTGCTCAGTTTTAAACGCACCACAGATGAACTTGCCAAATGAAACAAAAACGATCTGCATGACTAGAAGCAGGCGAGAAAAGTGTGTTTTGAAACAGTAAAGTGCTGCAACTAACAATTAGTTTTATTTTTGAATAATCTGCTAATTATTTCTTGAGTAATTCATTTGATATTTAGAACTGTAAAAAAAATCCCGTCACCATTTCCCACAGTGCAGCATGATCTTTAAATGTCTCCATCTGACCGACCCACAACACCCAAAAATATTTTATTTACTGTGTGTGACAAAGAAAAGCGTCCAAGTTTGCCAGAAAAAAAAACAAATTAGTTGCTGTTGATGTATTTTCTGTTCTAATCATGCAGCCTGTGATGAAAAACAGATTTCATCCTTTAAGACATTCATTTCTAAACCAGTTTGTTTTTAAAGATAATCAAGAACTGTCTGTTTTTTGTTTGTGAATGTGTTAAAAAGGGCCTTTTGATGAATGCAGAGACGATTCATTGTTCAAGTTTCTTTGTAAAAACCAGCGAAAGTCTTTAAGTCTGTCAAAGTTTGCCTCCTGCTATCTGCTTTTTCTTCAACCATCAAGTTTTTTTTTTTTATTATTATTATTTTTATTGAAGCACTGGACCAGTTCATTTAAACCAAACCAGTTCTCTGTAGATCAAAGATGAAAAGTCCTTTCCATCCAAGGTGCCTTTCGGTGTTTGAAGGTACTCCTCCAGCCTCTAGTCGCCTCTTTTTATACATACTGTGTGTGTCTGTGCGCTCATGTAAAGCCTGCTGCTGCGTCAGCTTCAACTTCACCTCCTGTCTTTGGACACGGACTCTCTTTGTGAGGACGACGAGACTGAAAGAATCCCTGCACTTAAAGACTGATGTCGCCTGTCCCGTCCCCGACCTCTGAACTCTGAAGAGCCTCCGGAGTGATTTTATAAAGACTGAGGGGTCGGAGGAGGGCGGTCAGAAGAGCTTGCTAACTTTCTCCTCGGACGTTTAAATCAGGACTCAAGTGTCTCTCTGCTGTCATAACCTTTGTCTGTTTAGGTTTCCTTTGTGTGCACCACCACTGTAATCAGCCTTAAAGGATAACTCCAGTTTGTGACAACTTTGGGTCTTATTTTTGTCATTTTGTTCTTCATTATTATCGATGGTTTTAACGTTGCGTGCTCCACATTAATGGCTCAAATCAGGGGACGGGGCTGCGTCGATGGAAAGAAAGTCAACACTGCTCAAGAAACTCATCCAGTTGTGTTTTTTTAAAAGCTGCTGAAAGTCAAATCACTATATTACCTAAAGAGTCCTAGACGAACCCAACATTTTCAGCCAAGTTTTAGATTACCGGACCATAAGGCACATCAAATTATGAGAAGCAATATC
The DNA here is from genome assembly GCA_028564955.1 of Terapon puta. NCBI lineage: Eukaryota > Metazoa > Chordata > Actinopteri > Centrarchiformes > Terapontidae > Terapon > Terapon puta. The sequence continues at coordinate 18,281,036 of JAOXYL010000078.1, forward strand.
AATTAACGGGTATATTTTCATACATAAGGTGTATTATATTATATATATTATATATTAGGCAAAACAAAACAGTTGTATTACTCCGCGATGCTCCTGACTACGAGGCCGTGAAGCTCCGACACCCCATCAAGTGGTGCAGCTGTGGGGTTTACCAAAGTCGTACTAAAACATTTTGACAGATTTTTGAGCGCAGTGTACCACATAATATTGGTTTGAGGTCATTAAGCACAACCAGAAATTAATACATAAGGCGCAGTGTTGGTTTTTGAGAAAATTAAAGGTTTTTTAAGTGTACCTAATATTCCAAAAACGACGATAATTGTGTGTATTTCAGATGAAAAACAGACAAATTTTCTGTTTTTCTCACAGGTTTGAAGTCAGAGAGGCTCAGTTGGAAAATTAAAATGTGACAGTGTTTATGGGATGGTGGCCGCTGTCAGTCGACTCAGATCATAACACTTCGACAGTCTCGATGATGAAGATTACAAGAGTTTCTTGATGCAGAGTGTAGGACCATGAGCAGCTCCAATCAATAGTTTTAAGAGCCGGCCGCTGTTTTGTTACTACCAAGGCGCAAACTGCTGTAAACAGTGAAGGTTTCGACTTCGTACAGAACTTGTCTGCAAATATTTTATGAGCAAGGTATTGCATTTGAGAGGTTTGTTAGGCCCCGAGGGTTTAGACTGTGTTGTGGTGAGAAACTCTTTGTTTGCTTTCAGAAAACCTCCACAGGCCAGAATAAAAAAAAGAGTTACCTATTCTTCTTTTATTTTCATCTCCAAGGATGTTATTCTCCAAAAAACATGATTGTTGTTTATTTAGTCATAAATAATTAATGTTATAGATCTTAAACCAGGTTTCCAGGGGCTTTAGACAAACATCCAGGTGAGACAAAACAAACTTATTTGGAAGAGAAAATGAACACGGACTCCAAAATTATTTAGTTATAGACCAACGTTCTGCTTCAAGTTTGTAGACGAGCATATCTAACTTGACACTTGGAGGCTTGGAGCTTGGAGAGTTTCCCTGATTATAGAAACAGTTTGCCAGTGGCCTTTGAAGATGGATTAAAAATGGGGATGCTATATTGCTACCTAGCTAGCAAGCTACATTCATAAACAACAAAAAAAGTCAAATCAAATTTTTATAAGCTGACTTTCAGAAATAACAAACAAACTTCTTCAGTCAAAACAAAGATATTTTAAGCAACAACCACCGATCCAACCACTCTTTGGACAGAAAAACAAAAATGTGTTGACAAAAAAAAAAAAAAACCCAGTTACAAAACCACATAACCGTTTAAATGAATTGCCATGAACACAGAACGAATAAATGACCAAAATGGGAGTTTATTTGATTAGCAAGCAGTTAAATACAGAAAATTGTATTTAGGCTTTTGGAGTTCTGCCCGGCCGCTGTGAATAGTTCACATTTATCAGGGACGTACGTGCCGATCTTTCTGTAACCTAATAAACATTTTCAGTTGCAGCCACAGACCAAACTAAAATGGAAAACTGCTCCAAATTCAGATTAGACTGATTAACCTTTCACCACTAAATAATTAACAAATACAGAAACGAACATTTAATAGTTTCCTCCTGTCATCCAGCATTTGTTGCACATTTAGAAATGTCAATGTTTTTGCTAAATGCTCTGATAGTTTAGTGATATTGTTGCTGAAAAGACTGCAGGTTTGCCTTTTCTTTCCCCAAACTGTGACAATTTATGTTACGTTTCCATTATTACTAAGAGAAATTATGGACAAATCTGAATTATCATCTAAGGTGAAAATAGTTAGAAATTAGAATATAAACAAATGGACTAAAATCTTAAATAGAACGTTTTTTCTGTCCGTAACAGTAATTTTGTTTCCGTCTTATTTTTATTTCCTGTGAGAAATTATCTTAACGAACCGTCCAGCTTTGCTTCAGTGTCACCTCATCCTAACGCGAATATCCATAAATATCCATGTGTGTGAACCTGTGTTTTATTTTCTTTTTCAAGTTAATTAATGAACTGCATTGTGTGTGTGAAGCAAATCTTCTGTCACGGGTCTTTCATGGATGCAGCCAGGAAGCTAATAAGCAACGTAAAAGGAGGATGTTCTTCATGTTTAATCCCGACTACGAAAGTCTGATTGGTTGTCGCTCTGATTTATTTTGCCATTTGGCAAAAATAGACAAACAGGCAGTGGTGATTCAAAAGTCTGGAACCAAACAAGATGTTATTGTAGAGATTTAGCAGAAAATATTATCTCAGTAAGGAACCGCCTGCAGCATCAAAAAACTTGCAAATAGTTCTCTTTGAGTCGGACTAAAAGTCAACATATAAAGTAGCTTCTTGAAATCTGTGTAGCTCTGTAGGAGACACACTTTTATTAAGATATAAAACACGCTTGTCAAGAGTTTAAAAGTGAATATTTGGCAGTAATACAGTAAATATAGAAGTTAAACAGTTTGCATGGCTGTAATATTCACATTTAGCATATCTCAAATTTGAAAACACTGAAATTATGGCTTGATAAAAAAGAAAATAGATCCATATATTTGTCCGTAGACATCACAGTTAAAACATCCTTTTAAACACTTCAGATTTAACACAGTTATCCCACCAATAATAATGATGAATTATACATTTAAGTGACTGTATAAGGAGATTTTTTGCAGCAACGACAGGGACACTTTCAAGAATAACAGAGCATATAAGCTATGTAAAAATCTTAGTTATTAAAGAAACTGCAAACACTTATGTTCTTAGTTTGCAGCAGATTATCAGCCTGTTATCAGACACTGAAGTCGAGCTAGCATGATGCACACAGTTCGCTGCAAGAGAAAATACATTGACAGGAAGTACTTTGTGTTTTACTTTCTGTCAGGATCGAGTGTTTGAGATGATTTTTTAATTGGATCTTTTTTTTGGAAAGTTGTAGGTCATTATTTTTGCCGGACTCCACGGTTATTTAATAAGACCCAGAATAACTCTCCTGTGTCATACAGACATACACATGTGTGTCCATGTATGTTTGTTACATAACCACTGATTCACTGGCAGGTATTATTTTCACTGAGCTATTCTGCTAAAAGGAAATATTTCAAGGTTTCTACTTTGGTTCAAATGGTCATTATAAGTGTAAGGATTCAGGGAGAACACCAACAAATGTTTCCCCGTTTGTTTAACTGCTTTGTTTTGGGTTTTTTTTACTTCTTAATAGACTATTCATTAATCCCAAGAGCCATAAACAGCCTCTAAAAATAAACTTAATTCAAAGTGTTAATTGCTGTTGCCACTTTTACGACACTCACAGATTTCTTATTTGTTCTCAAACTGGCTATGAAAGCCATTTTTTAAGGAACCTCTCACCTTGACTTGACCTGTAATATTTTTTATAAAAGGTGATTTAATTGCATTCACGGCACCACAGAGGAATCTGACAACAGTAAGGGAAGTGTTTACAGTCATGCTAATATTTCATTACTTTGGCAAGGGAAGGTTTTTAGCGAAATGCAGCATTAAATAGTAATAATAAATACGACTATCGGCCATTTATGTACTATTTGTTATTATTAACATGTTAGCCGAAACACACTCAGAGCAACATTAGCTTTCAATTAGAGTGGTTGAGAAAAGCAAGTCCAACATTTAGCCTGTTTGTCTGATTATTTTTTTTATTTTTTCTGTTGGTGGAAAACAGTGAGAGTAAAATTGGGAGCCATTCAACCAAAACAGGGAGCTAAAAAGGTCCCAAAAAGCTGAACAAAGCTGAGGTTCGTGACCACGTTTCACATCACAAACAACCACTTAATCCATTGTTTAGTTTATAAAAATACTTGTAGCTGCATCTTTAAGTATTTAGCATAAGTTCTTATTGTATTTGTGTATGCAGGCACTGAAAAAGTATTCGAGTAGTTGGAGGAGGTTCAGTCTGAAGCACATCACCCGATTGAGAAGCACCAATCAAAACAAAAATGGCACTCGGAAGGTACTCGAGCTGAGGCGGCTGAGATGTATCAGTCTGGGATTTTATTTTGATTTGAGGTTACATCAGACAAACATCCTCTGCTTTTTGGCCGTTTTTCAGACAGCCTTCAGTTTTAGCTGTGAGTGGTACATTCACACAGAGAGGGAGGGCATGTTTTGATAGCTCATTTTTAAATTAGGCTTTGATAAAATACACCAACACGTATTCTGTTTGTCAGGATGGTCGAATACGAATGTGATTCAGGATTTACTGTTTGTCTCTTCTCAACAAAATGGTTGCAATTCTCTCATATAAAGTTATAGAATTTAATTGAATGATTCATATATATTATGAACTATTTAAATCTTATTCCTGAGAAATAATTTTTTGGTAATGTTACCCAGTTTTGAAAGAAGTGATGTAGACTATAACGATATGGTCATTCTCATCCATCAGTGGCATAAGATTTTACCTGCTGTAATGATACTGAGCACCAGTATTCAGTTTTAGTCCGCCAGTTAAGTCGTGTGTTAATGTAGATGACGTTGATGCCATATTATTAATTTATAGTGTGTCATTAATGACTCAGCAACAACAGCTCCTCTAAAATTACCGATTGCAGCTTGTTTTTCCATAACTTCACACTGAATGGTGGAAAATGATGATGATAGTGAATCACTGCAGCACCATAAAGACGTCCAAAGTTTTTATTATTATTGCTGAAAATGTACATTGCGATCAGATCCTGACCATTACAAAGTCACCTTTCACAAAAACTACGAGGTTGTGGGGACATTTATCCTTTTTAATGAAGAAATCTATTCCCACATGCAGGTCGGGAGGCTCAACAAAACTTTACCAAGTTTCTTGAACCAGCTATTTTATTTCTCTACCTTGATTAGAAACCTGTGAAGTTGCCCTGTCTATCGGGGCTTGTATGTGATGTGCTGGAGGGTACGGTGAAACAAACAACCTATAACTTGATAGATGACTTGTTGGAGTTTTTACCACCTCTGGAGCTCCCCTCAATAATCAGCAGAGAAAAGTCATTTCCAAAGTGACTCAGATACGCTTGAGAAATGCAGACACAGGTGTAAGAAATGATCAAGCAGCCGCTGAACCTCATGATTCACACATGTGATTTGGCCTCTGTGACGTCCAACGAGCACGCTGATCTCTGCCAAACGACGCAGCTACTCCAGACGCGAACATCTTGTCCTCGCCGCGACGCCAAAATAAAGATCCACACGGTCGTCATTTCCCCGTCGGGACAAGGAGTCCTGCTGGATTTCGTTCGTTTCACCCTCTAATCAGCGGCGTCTCACACCAGGTGAATGAAATTAACTGTAATTAGCTGATGGGACGGAGGAGCCGCCGCAGGGACGGAAGTCATTTTTATTTTAGCGGGGTATTTAGAAGTGCAGAGCTCATGTCATATTACCCTCACGGACAGATATTTCTTGGATTTAAAGCCTCTATTTTTCTCTCATAAGTCTGTTTTTCTCCTCTAGACTCACTCTCGAATAGAGCCTGTTGATTTCTCCCTGAGCGACTCATCTTTCTCTTTCTTCGCACCTTTTTTCATCCCTCCCAAACAACAAAAATGTCAGGCTTAATGTCACTGCGACAGCCTGCTCCAGCGCTGAAAAGCTGCCAAAATTAATGAGGGCTTTTACGCTACAGTACGGGCATCATTTTGTGATTTTATTTTATTTTTTTCAGTTCAAAACAATCCTAATTCTACTCATTTTCCCTGCCGATGCTCCCGTCGCCTCATCGCAAAACAGCGTTTTGGGGTTTCGAGGTTTTAGGTTAATAGATTTTCTCTCAGAGCGTTTAAGATCAGGAAACATTAGAACGGATGATAAAATGACAAAAAAAACGCCAATCTGCGCAGAAACAAGCAGTGTCCGCGTACGTAAACATCTCCCCCTCCGCCCTCCATCTTCCCCCTGCGTTACCACGGCAACCCAAAGTCAGAGAGGATTTAAATGAAATGAATATACAGTAAACAGCCCACACACGCCCACACAAATGTGCCGTTTCCCACGCTGAAGTGCACGTTCGGGATCCTATTCAGCGCTCCGTGTTTGTCTTCGTGTTGCGTTCGGGGGGGGGACCAATCATCAGCGCGGCCAGGTGAGGATGCAGGTGATTGCTGCCTGATTTCATGATTGCGTCCACACAGATGAAGGGTGAGGAGGCAACGCGGCCTCTCAGCAATCCAGAGGTGAGCGAGGTCGAGTGAACTGAAACACAACATCATCGATATCAAAACATATATTAACACTTCCTTGTTTATTAAGCTGTTACACATCTACAATCCAGAGGTACATATTATACTTTTTACTCCACTACATTTATCTGAGAGCTGTATTTATTAGTTACTTTTCAAATGAAGATTTTAGCTAAATGATGAGCTTCTAAAATAGTCAAGT
>JAOXYL010000078.1:18303439-18315675 GCA_028564955.1 Terapon puta
TGCTGGGTCTGTTTTGCTTTCACGGGTTGAACAAACCGCATCAGAGTCCAACAGGAAGCCCATCGAGACCCCCCCGTTCAGCCGCGCTCAGTTTGATTGACAGCTGTCGAACCACGCACCAAACAGCGACAGAAACACGAGTTTGTTTGGACCGTGCACAAATGAGATTTACAGTCTCATGCTATCCGCTGGGGTTAACGTGCCAACCAATGCAGAAATAGAAGAAGACTTGTAAACTTGGATGGACAATTTAATGCTAGAGCACAGGGCTTTAGAGTATCAGAAACTTTCCGTGAACGCCTCTTAGTTTTTTTCTGCCATACTCCAGCTAGTTGCTCCACCACGACAGCTGCTCTCCCCTTCAGCTCCTGCAAACCAAACGCTGTTGATTGACATAAAATGCATCACGGGTGCAACATGGGGGGGATTGTTTACTGTAGACACCAGATTTGAAAAGTCAAAAAGACAAAAAAAGGACAGATTTAGATGTTAGCATTGCATAAAATCCATTGGCCTGAATGAAGGTGATACCCATCAGTTTAAACTTTTGATTATTTTAAAAGAAAACTCCGCTTTTAACCACACCTGATCCGCAGAGCTGGAAAACAGCAGCCCATTCTTTACATCCATTTTCTTTTTCCCCCCGCTCTTATATGATAAACCACAAATAAACACGAGCATCAACTTTGAACCAAGGGCCTTGTTTGGCCTCGCATTTTCTTGTGTTATTGTACTTCAACATCCCTTTTCATGTTTGATCATGTAACATCCTTTGCTATTTCTTCTCTTCCAGCCCTCCAGTTCAAAGTGTTCACATTCATTCAGTCCTTTAAATCCGAGAGAGATCCGTTTTTATTTGAGACTGTAGTCCATGCGAGAGGAAGATAAAAGACAAAAGGGAGATATTAATAGCGAGCGCGTACTGTACAAGTGAGTTGTTGTGCGCGTGTGGGTGTTGGAGGTTGAGGTCTGAGTATCGCTTAACGCTCCTCTTTGATGACTGGATCGGACAGGCAGGAAGCGTGGGGAGTAAACAAAAGCTCCGCTCTGTATCAGCGCTCGCAGATTGAAATATCAGCGGCTGCGCGACCTCATCAAGGCCCTCCGCTGATGAATCACCTCTGCTCAACTATTTCAAATTACCATAGACGCAGGAGCGCGATTCCCAGAGGTGATAAGGAGGTGGATGATGAAGGAAACACGACACCGCAGCTCGTCCCGCGCTATAAATGAACATAACACAGTAAAAGTGTCTAATTTGAAAAAAAAAGGGGGGAAAAATATCCTCATAGATCAAGAGTTAGTGTTTGAGAAACAAAAAAGGGAACATTTGTTCCACTTTAAGCAAAAAAAAAGGGGTGTAAGCTCTCAGAGGGCTGATATCTCATTTAAAAATTGCTGAAAATGTGATGTTTTGGTGTAACTCCAGTTGTGATAGCCCGAGATGTCGCAGCCGATGATGAGTCACGACTGTTAAAAGCATTTCAAAGTGACAGCGATTCCCTTGGGAGCTCTCCGGGCGGCACGGGGAAGAGATATTACATCAATAATCGCTTCAGAAACATTTTTGCAGACACATAATTCCCACTCTTTACTCGTCGTTTTTCGCTGACGACTGGAGAAAATTCGTGGCAAAAATTACCCCGAGGGTCGCTCCTACAGGTCACGAGCGGACGAACAGATGAAATAAACATTATTATTTATTATTTTTTGGTATCTGGTTATGAATAGTCACGCGGCATCTTATCGACTTTCACCTGGCCCCGTCATCACCCGCCCCCCTGTGGATCCAGAAAAACAGACACTCACTAGTCTTGGCGGTTAAATGGATCACTCACATCTATTATTTTCTATGTTTTTAGACTTATTATTTGCATAAATTGCTGTTTTTATTCACTATTTGGGCATTTTTAGCAAACGATTATGGCTAAATACAAAGCGTCAACCTCATGTTAGAGATTTTAAGTATCTAATAGATTTGAATGGCGTATATGTACCTCTATGTAAATATTCCACCCCGGGTGCTCTGTTGGTGTTACGTCCCTGTGAAGTCTAGGGTTAAGGGGAGAACATAAGCCAAAACCAGAAACAAAGAAGAACAAGTTGTATGAAATAAAACTAGAAACCCAGATAGAGGCTGGCATATAAATAACACATATACGGAGTCAAGCCAAGAAAAATACACAAAAACAAACACCTGCCCTGTATGAACTACAGAAGTGACAAAATGTAAAACAACTCTGCTCAGCCCCAAAACCTCAAATCTGGAGATAACACAAGAACAATAAGCAGAGTACTCAATACACAAATTAACAGGCATGGTGGCAAGACAATTGGTGGAAAATCAGAACCATGCCATATCTGGAAACTCCTGACCAATGCAAAGGGGGTTATGACATTTTATTCATCGCCACTAATAGTAGAGGTGGTAATAATCAGTTCCCTACACATGAGTGCATCTACCTCATCTGTTTGTTACGAGTGTGCACCAGGCACGAGATGGAAATAAAGTAGTTCCCATACTTAAGATGCACAAGGAGTGGTTGTGTTCAACTTCGCCAAGAGTGATTTGAAACAGCAAAGAGACTCTTCTAACGTCTTTCATGGACATTATTCCATGTCAGCATTGGAGAATATAAACAACTCTGAAACACTGTGTTGTTAACCTCCCAGGCATAGTTCAGGATAACATTGTCTGTCGCTTTCTGGGTGTCAGATCTCAGCAGATGGAGGTGTGCGGTATAATTAACGTCCGTCTGTTCGGGGTCTTCGACATGAAAATGTGCAGGACCTTCTGTTCCCCCAGCCCGGGTTCTGCTGGACTTCTGAAGGAACAAAACATTTTGGGGTCCAAAGGAGTGTCTGCGCCTTGTTTGGGACTGACATGTTTACTCGTCCCTGTCACTGCTGCGAGGGAGGAACACAATCGTTCTGCAGACTTAGCGTTAGTCTGGCTGAAATTCTGCAGACATCAGCTGCTGATCGAGATGCAGAAATCCTGCTTGGACTGAGACAAACGAAGAAAGGGAATCCAGCAGCTGTTTATGCTTTATATTATATTATGTTTCAACACAAAATGAGTCATATATTCTGTTCTCAAACATTTAGTGGCCACAAACGTGTGCATTTTCCCCCCCAAAAAGCATCTGCTGCATAAAGGAAAAAACAAAAAGAAATTGCATTTAGAGAGAAATCTTAAAATTATGGTTCGTTTGAGCAATAGAAGCAAACAGCATCAGTCTTTGGAAGTACAAAATAACATAAAACCAATTACCCAAGCAGTAAAAGTATGTTACTTAAGTACACGTACTAAGCTACATGTTTTTTGGGGTTCAAGTTTACTTTCTGCCCTGAGCCTCCCAGACGACTTTCTTCTTGCTCTTTCTCCTGCTTCCACTTCTCTGCTTTCTCTCAGTGTCTTTCTCCTCGGCCAAGTACAATATCAGACTTGGATGCTACATTCACAAAACTCCCACTGAGGGCGCTCATAGCACCAGGTTAGCTTTGTTTAATCCGTCTATGTCATCGATTTTGTGAATTGTTCATTTGGATAACCCAAAACTCTCCTGGAAGAGGTTCACACCAGACTGTCTTTCCAAGAAAACCGGATACACATTAGTTGTTTTAAGCAAATACCCAATCACAGCGTATGTAAACGTCCAGGTGACGGTAGAGATCCACAAAGTCTGAAGAGTGTGACCTTGATTGACAGACCCTCCTGTTAACCAAGAAAACCTTTAAAACTGAGTAAGATTTATCAGTTGCTGTTTGCAAAGTTAAAAAAACAAATTTGGGCCTCCCCAGGTGCAAATATGCCTCTGATTGTCTTTATGATGCCCTACACCTCGCACCCTGCACACCCCTGCCCAAAGGTGGAAAAAAATCCAGCTTAGCTAAAAAAGTAAATACAGACAGGAGATTATAAGTGAAGGTTGATTATTTTTTAATCAGGGCATATTTGACCCCAAACAAAAGTCCTTTTCACCCAAACAATTTTGCATATTTAACCCTAAACAGGTTATTTTTGTCTGTAATTCCAACAAAACCTTTCTAACATCTTTTTTATTTCTCTAATAGTTTTGGATTTTTTCATTTGTGTCCACTCTGGAGTTCATTTACAGAAGATTAAGCTGCATTTTGTTATTTAACCCAGATACATGTCCATTACTTTAACAGTTTGATTGTTATAGACTTTGTTATGGGCAGTGCAATGTGAGAATAACTGAAGAAACTCCAAACCAAAATACAGCATAATGTGTTCTGTTATTTTGGTCTTAAAAAGTCATTTTTGCTCCTTTTTCACTACATCACTGTGAATATTTTCTCTGTGAGCTGCTCTCTGAAGTGTGAAACTGATACTCGCCCCCCCGACGTCGGCGTCATAATCCTGCCCGGACAGCTGAGATTTACGAGCGCGCGGCCCCTGCGCTGTTTTCTCTGCTCCGAGTTCTCACTGTGTTGAAAATATTGTCTGCAAACCGCTGACGACCGTCCCGTCTCCCTCCCGTGTCTTTGTAGAGCAGCGTGCGGCCGAGGAGTCCCGCCGGGATCTGAGAGGGAATTTTTCGGAGCCCCGCGGACGTGGACGGACCCCGAAGGGACCGGAAAGACTTCACGTGGACAAACTCGCCGATTCGCACATCACCTTTTTTGACGCTTCTGATTGGACGTTGCCTCGACGCCTCGTTCTTCCACCTTCGACTTGATCTTTTTTTTATTTTTTCCCCTCTCGTCTCTTGTCCTTGAGGTCGTTCCTTAAAAACCGACGCCGCTGCAACTTTTTCCGACCACAGACAATGTGGAGAAATCTTCACCTCTATCCGCCTTTCCAGAATCCTGACTGGGCAGATTACTGAAAGGAGTCTGCTGGAGCCTTTCGGAGAATAGAAATGGACTTTCCGCTGCTGTCGAAACACCAGTGAAGGTGCAGAGTTCATCTGTAGTCTTGTGGAATAACAGTGTGTGTCTGTCAGTGTGTGTCCGTCCTGAGATTCACACACACGAGCTCTGCAGAGGAACTGATTTTTAAAACAACTGGATGGATACAGAAGACCTGCAGCCCGAAAGAAAAATAATTTTGCTTAGCTTTCCTGCAGGTTGCGTGATCCAAGTACTAGTCAGCAATTTTTAAATGAATTTAATTTTAATTTTTTTTTTTAAAAAGCACAAGACACTTTTTTAGAGTGAGTTTATCAGTGGTGTGGCACAAACACATTAATTTTCTCATTTCCAGACGGATAATTTGGACCAAAATCTTCTTTCCGCTGTCACACCGTAAAAGTGATTTACATAAATGTATCTGTAAAGCAGGTGGACACGTTCGTCGGTGGTGAGATTAACGAGCTGCAGCTGCTGTTTCCGAGACAATTAACCTCATCATTAACGTTTCAAGGAAAAACACTTTAATTAGATATTCAATGAGGACGGTAATGTATGCGACCACACATTTGAGTGAGGATGATGCTTTTTATTGACCGCTTCCTGTTCACAACCAAGGCGGCAGCTGCGTAACGTCCAATAATCAGACATGTGAGAGTTTTGCTGCAGAAAAGATGCTGATTCAGCTGAATTTTTCTGGATTTCAGCAACCATATATGTGGATGGTTTTTGATATTGTTATAATTTCTAATGAAATTGAAACAGACATTTCATGGTTCTTTACATTTTGAGTGCAATCTTGCATCAAATCACTGAGTAGAGGTTTATTTTTAAGTATCATGGATTCAGAATCACATTTTTTGTGACGATTGTGAAGGATTTTATCATTTTAACTGACTTCAGTATTCGAAAAGCGAGCGCTGTTTGACTGCCTTTAACGCCTTTTGTCACCTGCTTTTATTTTTGTAGCTCCCACCTTGGATTACAGCACACGGGATAACAATGACAGCTTTTTAATTGGCGAGATTTTTTAATCGCCGGATGTGACACATGAGCCAGAATTCGGCTCATCGTCCCTGAAGAGACGAGCCCCAAGACCGCCGACTCCAGAGGACAGCAGGACCTCGCGTGCGTCCCATCCTGCGTGTCTGAACCCGGCTCCCCCTGCCCGCCCCGTCACCGCCATGGTGATGTCGCAGGGCACCTACACCTTCCTGGCCTGTTTCGCCGGCTTCTGGTTGGTCTGGGCCGTCATCGTCATGCTCTGCTGTTTCTGCAGCTTCCTGCAGCGCCGCCTGAAGCGCCGCCACGAGGAGAGGCTGAGGGAGCAGTGCCTGCGAACCGTGGAGATGGAGCCGCTCGGCTGTCACCCCGCAGGTTACCCGCCTCTTCCTCCGCCGCCGCCTCCTCCGCCGCCGCCGCCACCTCCTCAGCTGCCCAGGGAGCCGCCGCAGTTCTGCCCTCCCCAGACGCTGTCGCCCACCGTGCCGCTGCCGGTGCCCCATCCCATGCCGGAAGCAAACTGGGTCAGAATGCCAGGTAACGTGACAAGACGGCTATTGTTCGGTGATTCTCTTTTGTCGTTCTGTTGATTTTTCTTTCCTTCAGGTGAGCATCCAAAGTTTGAATTATAGTTCGTTTTCACACAGTTGAATGGTTCTTTTAGCAGATTTGAACAGTTATATTATGAAATATAATTAAATAGATGGAGGTTGTGGGTGGAGGTGAAGGAAGTCAAGCAGGTTTAAGCAAATTAAAGGTGTTGGGGGAGTTTTTGGAGATATTTGTAGGATTGGACATTGTGCACCTCGAAGATTTTAAGGGGCGCTAACAGGTTGTCCTTCAGTTTCCTTCCAAAATCTAAAGTTCTGGTAACATCAAGCTGAATTATAAAATCACATGTTTCAAGTAAAGATCTGTAAAATACATAGAAATGCAAAAACAAACTGGATTCTAGGTTTATGTCCACAAGCTAAGAGGCTAATGTGCTCTGAGCGTACTTTCTGACTCGGTACGTGGTCAAACCTTAGAGCAGCGAGTGTGTATGGGAGTTTGTCTATTTCGATCTCCAGCAGTTTGATAACATAAAAGTAGATGAGTAGGTGGAAGGATGCGAGAACTTTTGTCAGTGTTGGGCAGTGTTTATTTCCTGGAAGCTGTACATACTTGTACAGACCTGATATATCCTGAACGTGAACTCGAAAACGTCTGAGTAGAATTATTGTTGTTTGTTTTGGGGGTTAGAAAGATAAAGGTGGAAACTGCTTCGCCTCTTTGAATAACTTTGTTCTATACTATAGTTTTATTTGAGAGAAAACACTTTGTCGTCTGAAGCTACACATACATACACAGAAAGTCCAACACACTTATATGTAATTTTGACAACCTACAAAATGTGAGGAGTAAAAAAAAAAAAAAAAATGTTGTTCATAACTTCCCTCCAGCTAATGCAGCTGCCATTTACTTTGACATATTTTGAACTCCAGTAGAGGATGAGACAGTGTCATCCCTTCATCTCTCTGAAGTTGGATTTAAATTTTAAGCATTCAAAAGATCAACCACTGCATCCATCAGTCTGAACACTGAACTCCTCCCTCCAGCAGAACAGAATCACTTTCCTGCTGCCGAGTATTCAACGACTGACAAAATGCAGAGCCTGTCACATCCTGTTTGCCCTTTATTTATGTGGCAAATTCATACTTTATTCATAACCTCAACTCGGTTTGCAAAATCAACACACACAAAAGGGAAAGAAGTATATTAATTCACAACATTCACGCGAGTGTTTCTGATGCAGACAGAAGAGCAGAGGACAGGAGGAGGATTACATTATACGCCCGTGTCAGATTTTTTTAGACTCTTCGGTTCCCAGCTTCCACCTCCCTGCCTGCCGGGCAGCGTTCCCCCGCGGGGCGTCATGGTGACAGCTGCCGCTGAGGCGTGGGTGGTGACTGTGGAGGCCGAGCGGCGACGGAGCGAGCAACAACACGGCCGGGCTAAACTAAAAAAGAAACAGAAAGACGAGAAGAAAGAGACGATCAGAGGGAGAGTCAGCAGGAGCACAGCTGGGAACGGAAAAAGAGAGAGACTGAGGAGAGAATAAGTTTGAGTTTTGCTCATGTTTACTTAGAAAGAGTTATCGATCAGTGGAATTATCCCTCATTCTCCTCTCAAGGTAATTATCTTGTACGAAATTCAGAAAACGGTCCTTGCCCTGTGTGGAAATGTATTATTTTGTAACAGTATGAGTTGTATCCTCGTCCTGGTCATTAACTCTGGAAACAGAATTAGCTCGCGATTTCTTCTGTTGCTGATCTAATTTTGCTGTTTCACTGATACTACGCACTCCCGGATGTCGGTGATTAACCGAGTAGGCAACTTTAGAAAACTCTTTTACCCAAAGTTAAGTTGTTTTTTTTTACCCCCTTTTATGTCTTTGGGCCTTAACGTGATTCAATTGAGGTCGCAAACACACGTTACTTCCTATTTTTAGGTTCACGCACTAAGAAAAGTTGTGTTTTATTTGATCCTCTATCAAAGTGATCATGCTGATTGATGATCTCCATGTTCATCACCTAAGCGTCCTATGTCAGCTAATCAGCACTTAACATGAAGTACAGCTGAGGCTGATGGGAGATCATTAGTTCTGCAGACACTGGAAAAATGGAAAATTTAGCCTGATGATGATGATGCTAAATAAGAAGTCACAGGACCATTGAAGTTATTGCATTTCATCCTGAGGAAAATCTGAACGTCTGGACCAGGTTTCGTTTCAACTCATTCTACTGAGGAAAAGTTGTGAGTTCAGAGTTAAACTGATTCAGCCACAGAAGAACAGAAAACTCTCTTTTGAAGAAATAGCTTGAAAGCACGGGGTGTCACAGATCGATGTCTGACTTTTGCTCTACCTGCAGAGGCGTCGGCGGGTTGGTTTGGTCGTCGGTCCAGCTGGTGAAAAAGCCATTCATGAGAGCAACATCGCAACTTTGAATGGCTGTGATGATTCAGACGTCTGAAACCGAATTCAAAGAAGTCTGTGAGAGCTCTTCTCATTGAACGCCCTGCCCCACTTATTACAGTCGCAGCTGCCAACCACAGCCACAGACACACCGAGACGCTCCACTTGTGCATTTGGCATTTGAGTGACTTGCTCAAGGGCACCTCAACTCTTTGCGGCCCTGAGCAGCCTCTTTCTTTTTCCCCTCACCACAAACTTGCTCATCGTTCCTCAGCCCAAGGTCGGTCTGTGCAGCATTTTTTATGGAAATTCATTCATGAGTTTTTTGGGAACATTCTGCTTCGCCCTGCTGGCAGAAGTAAACACGAAGCAACTTTTCTTTTCAGGAATTCAAGGCTCAACCTAGAAAGTTAGCGAGAGCGCTTCCCCGAGCCACTTGAATCGTAAAAGCAGCTGAAATGAGGAAAAAGTGCAGCTGCAGTGAAAATTATTGTCAGTGCCGAGCGGCATTAGCATAAAGTCACAGCTCAGGCGTTTCACATGGCAGTGAAGGGGCTGATGAAAATCCTGCGAGTGACACGAGAGCATTAACACGTACTGCAGGTCTGCTGTTTGCAGCAGCGTTTCACAAAATATTAACTGCGGCTTAAAATGTACGTCTTTGCTCTAAGATTATGTCTTAAGGCTGTCTCCGGTTGTCCTGATTTGCATGAGAATTTAGTGATTCGTGATGTCGCGCCTATGAATCCTAATTCATCTTCGGAGGAAAAAACAATCAAACAATCGAGAAGCAACTGCAGAATTAGTGAGCGATGATGGAGGAGGAACAGTGTGAATGATAGAATAAAATCTCCTCCAAAAAAAACATCGCTGGGAAAGAAGAGAGATGAGTGAAAGAGGGATTATCGGAGAGTAAAAAGGAAAAGCTGCAGCGAGTAAAAGAGCATCAGCTGCTGTCAAAGATGGTTAATGAGCGCAGACAGACAGTAAAGGATAAAACAAAAGGTTGCCGGAGTCTCGGTCACAAGGCAGACTGATGAAGAGGTTCAGTATCCAGGCAGCAGCGGGACTAAAAGAGAAGCAGGTGCCGACCAGCTGAGCACAGCCGAGGACCGAGAGAGATTCCAGGAGCCGTTTCAATTGTGTAAAGCACAGACTCTTGGAGACTCCTTTGACTTATAACCCATTTACACTTAATGTGTCTTGGGTGAATTAGATAGCTGTGCAGTATCAAGAGAGCCAAATGAAAATGCAGCCAAGACAACGGACTGAAATCTGATCCCTGAAAAGCTTACACTGATTGACTCGCTGTTTTATGTTGATTCAGATGCCACTTTATTATAACAAGTGTGGCGTGATTTAATCCTGTAATAAACCTTTATGAAGGTTATATTGTTCAGTCTTTGCTCAGGCTGCAGTTGTGTGAATTGTGCAGAGAGGTGCTAATGGTGGAGCAGGTTATCCAGTTCAAGAGCGGCGCAAATCACGGAAAGTTGGTGCAACACCTCTCTGAATCAGTTTAAAACAAAGTTAACATTATGGCCTTTACAAATGGAGGATTAATCCCTTTATATTGCATTAGTTTTAGCTAGGTGCACCTAATAAACTGGCAACCGGGTGATTTGGCATATAGCTGGGATGCAGCATGGTTCAGTGCTTTCATCAGCCCCATGTCCATGTGTGGACAACAGCACTGAAGGCTGTTAGAGACTATCTGGTGGAGAAAGTGGAGCTTCCAACAGAGTTAAAGACAGATATTATATATAAGAGTATTATTAGGATATTAGTTGGAAAGTGAAGTGGGGGAACAGTTCATCTCTGCTTCCTCCCACCGTACATAAATGACACCAAATTATCACGTACGGGTGCAACCAATAACAGATGTCATATTCTCATTTTGTCGGCTTGAAACAGGCAGTAAAGGTTAAGGAAAGTTAAAGTTACTCCCCCTTTCGACACCTTGCAGCTACTTGACTGTGACCTTTAGCTGTCACTCATGAAATCATTCCTTTTTACAGCATAAAATAACCAGTTACAACACTTGAACAAACATCGCTGTGATCCGATCCACCTGAAGTGACAGAAACCACCACACCGATTTTTTAGTTTGGCCACTGTCTCAGCCAAAAAAAAAAAGGTCTGGATTTATTATCTGTCCTGCAGCCAGCCATGAACTCAATTTAAAGGCGATCCAAGTTGTCAGGATATTTCAGTGTGATGTATCTTGTGATGTATCGTGTGATATTTCTGTTGGATCAGTCGACGTCCCTGCAGTTTTGCCGCCGGCGCGGCTAAAAATGGCCGCCCTGCGTTCCTACACATCAGCTGATGTGTACGTTAACACCTTCTAATCAAAGCTGAAAGCCGGCCCTTTAACTTCATATCAGACATTTGCATTTGCCGTTTTCACACTCAGGTGGATTCATTATTAGAAGAAGCTGCGAGATGCTCACAGAAAAATGTGCACAGAAAAGAAAATACGCTTTCAAACATCCGAAAAATGGTGAGACAAACAACATACGCTTTTGGCTCCAGAAACAGATTTCATGCATCACTCAGCTGTCATCCCACACAGTCAGCGTGTGTCTCTCTGGCAGGCTTTTGTGTCGAAGTCCTGACCCACACAGGATGTTCACACTGGGAGCAGCTCTGATAAGTCGCTCAGCTCAGACCAGTGGTGGGTGACGATCCTTCGCCCGCTGCCGTCTGCTGAGCCTGAGCAGGAAAATCACGTTTGTTTCTGCATTTGATGACATCGAATTGCCACATTAATGTCATTCATCGAAAATGATGCCGTGGTTTATCTGCTTAAATAATAGAAAGAATTGATGGGATGATCTTTGTTAATCTTGTTGTTGTTGTTGTTGTTATATGAGGAATATGAAATAGATGGATGTGAGGAAAAAAAGATGAGGAAGTAAGGAGATGTAACAAGATTAGACAAGACATGAAGAAATAACAGAAGATGAGATAATGATGTGATGAGAAAAGAAAAAGATGTGGAAAAGGATGAGATAAGGAGGATCTGAGGAGATGAGAGGAAAGAGATCTGCAGAGCAGGAAGATGGAAAGGGGGGATTTATGATGAAAGAAGGGAAGGGATGAGAAGAGTGAGAACAAATGCGGAATAAAATGAAAAGAGGAGAGATTATGAGAGAAAAGATATTACAGAGGAGATGAGACGACACATTGAGAGAGAAGAGACAAGAGGGGGGATTTAAGATATCAAAATATTGAGAAATGTTAAACAAAATAGGAGAAGGATGAAGTAATCTGAGAGGTGGAGATATTAGACATGAGAAAAAGAAGAGATGAAAAGGGAAGTAAAGAAAAGACAGACGCAAGAAGAGGGAGGATGGACGACACGAAGAGGCTACAGGTGAGATTAGGAAGGAAAAAA
>JAOXYL010000078.1:18366856-18379906 GCA_028564955.1 Terapon puta
TGTGTGTGTGTGTGGGCCCACGCAGCCTTTGATGTGCAGAAAAAAAATCACTGTACCGCTTTCAACTGGAGGCGGTACAACAGCTTTCCTCTTTAATCTGCTCTGTACTGTAGGAGGCTGCGTGTGTGTGTGTGAACATGTATAACTCATGTTGTGGGGACGTGGGCCTCTTTAAACGGTGACATTGTGGGGACACTATAAATTATTTATTATTATGTTAGTGGGTCTGAGGTTTGGGTAAAATTAGGGTTAGAGGAGTGGTTATGGTAAGAAAAAGTCTCCATAAATTGAATGTAAGTCAATGTAAAATCCCCTCAAGCGATGCAAACAAGATGGTGTGTGTGAATGTCATATAACTGATAATTTTATTATCCTCGTTCATGTAGCTGTGTCATCTTCTGCTGTTAGGTGTTAGCATGAAGTTAACATTTATTTTTCCTCTTCCAGAGTTAGCAGAGCCTTGATACATCTTCACCTACATAGTGTTGTAATTAAATTGCAGCAGCCCTGACAGCGAGGGAGGAGAGCTCAGAGAGGAAAATATAAATGATTTCATCACTGCAGCACTCAGAGATTCAGATAAAGAGACGATTTTACGTCATTAAAAGTGTTCTCAGTCTGGACTTAATCAGTTCTCATCTCAGCTTAAATTTTCTCAATTAAACAAGTGAACCATTGTGTCTTCAAGGGGATTTTAACATTTTGAACTATTCTTTTTATGTGTTTTTCTGACCTTTCTTTATTCTCCAGTTTCCATTTCCTTAGTCTTTCTCCTTTCTCTACAGTCTATCACACACACACACACACACACACACACGTTAAGAGTGGGTCTTTTCATCTCTCCTTGTCCATTTAAAAAACAGGAATCTCAACAGGAAGAAATTTCAAAGCCAAAGTTATTTTAAGCTGATTCTGACAGAGCCAAAAACGAATCGCATTCTCAGGACCAAGAGGCAACTAACAGAGCTAATTCTAAAAAATTACATCATAGTTCAACATAGAAGTTTGATAAACAGAAGCAGGGACTGAGGAGGATTGATGTTAAATGTTAAATCTCACTTACAGGAACGGGACGTCCTGTGACACCGTCTCAACAAACACAGGACAATGTAAACTTTACAGATTTTAACGGAGGAGTTTCCACTCTGAAATGTTTTGCTTTAAAAGGTAAAACAGTCAGAGTCAGACACTAAAAACTGTCAGATCTGAACAGAATAAAGAACAGTACTTTAGACTGATGAGAGGAGTCAGAACAGGAGAATGCAATCAAGACCTCGGACCACAACGACATGTGTGGCGGGTTACAAATACGCCTTCAGCCGCTCTGAAGGAGAACGTTTCACTCCAAAAGTGGCTTCAGATGTGCCTCGTTTCTGCTGTTTCGGTTCATTTGTCCACCTGCTGCATGCGAGAGCAGCAGTGCATGGCACTGAGTGTTTAAAAAAAAAAATCAAAAAGAAACTGCTAGGATAAAAAACACCCCCCCACACACACACATATACACACATCCCGCAGGGAGTGTCACCATGGCAACCAGGCAGCATCCCCCATCGTTATCTCGGCAACAGCAGTTTGTGACCTGAGGGGAGTGACAATGTAAAGATAGGGATGGGAAGGAAGGAGGAGGGTGTAGGAGAGCTGAAGGGCAAAACACACACACAAACACACACACACACACACACCAGGTGAGCACACAGCATGCAGGGAGTATAAATACAGTGTGTGTGTGTATGTGTGTGTGTGTGTGTGTATCAGGTTGATCCAGCTGGACTCACTTCACAACTTCAAAAGGGTCCTGATGCACTGAGCTCTGTCTGCAGACTCAACAAAGCAAACAGCCGGCGTGTGAAGGTACATGCTAGTATCAAAATCTACACAGTGCTGAAAAAAATCTCTTTTTTACAATATCAACTAAATGATCGTGAAGCAGGGAATGTAAGTATGGTGTGATAAAACATTGCAATAGCTTAAAATTTTACACCTCCACCAGAAACGTGTGCAGCTAAACACGGACTGCAGATGGCGCCGCTGATGTGTCCTGCAGGAGAGCAAGGTAGTGTGTGTTTTTAATGTTTAATGTTGCCTTAATGATACCAAGACAAGACCAAGACAAGACAAAATCAGTTCACAAATATCATATTTTGTTGTGAGAAACGTCTTCTGATCTGTGGTAGCCGGTTCAGTAACATATTAAAGGTTTCTTCACTTCACAAGATACTTTCACTTCAGTGGTGATATATAACCAGTCTAACTGGGTGAAGACAACTAGCATGCTGCAGCAAAACTTTCCAGGTAAAACTAGCGATCTAAAATTTCTGTTCCACTATAAAAAGATGATTCAGACTTTAATCATTCACAGGGTTTTCACAGGATGAATACAAACACTTGTACACCTCAGATTTGTTCAAGCACCAGAGACAGACCATGAGACTCGCTGGTGCACTTGGTTGATAGTTAGACTACTACAGTACATGTTAGTGTTAATATTTGTTAATTTCTTGATGTCGCACGTCAGACGTTCAGTTTGTTTACCGTAAGAATAATAAACAAGTAGACTCAACACAAGGAATTCAAGTACATCAAACCTCATGTATCTGATCTAAACCTTTGCTTCGTGTGTCCTAAAAAGGTCAAAACACCCAATACTTCAAACCCCCAAAATCCTCTAAAGTTCAGTATATTTTGAGCCCAGAATATATAGAAGGCATGCAACGCCCGAACTTCCTGTTGCCAGATGTTCAAAGGATGAACTGTATTAAAGTATACATGAAAAAGACATTTGCTACCAAAAAAAAGGCACTAAAGCTTGATGCCAAGCTGCATTTGTACCACGAGTTCATAAAGCTGACATTTTTCAACAAACTTATTTTCTAAATGGAGATTTTGAAGTCGTTTTTTTTCTTGTTTTGCATATTTCAAAGTTGGACAGCATATCATAATCCTATTTTTGTGGAGCTGTTTTTAGATTTACCACTTCATCAGCAGCGGGGCAGGATGACCAGTCAACAATTTTGAAGATAAGGTCATAGTTGCTGAATGTAATGAAACATAAAAAAGATGAGATGAATCAGTTGGAGTCTAATCTTCCTGACAGTGAGAGTGGGACATGATCAAATCAGCGATGTGGATTCAACCATTGACATTAAATCACTATGAGAGATTTAATGCGTGTTTATCAAATCAGCTTCACATTCGCGTCATTCATAATTGCACCAGTTGCCATGACAACCCGATGAAAATTGGCCTAATTTACCAATTTGTAGAGCTTGGAGAAGTATTGTGGGTGTCACATTTAAAGTACAGAGAAAAGCAATAAAGCCGCCACAGTTCAAGGTCTGAGACCCCCGATGGATCCAGCCAGAGATGAAAAATGAAGCACCACTTTCGGGATTCTTGGACACGCCGTCACCAGGCGGCTGACGTTATGAATCCTGCCAGAAAGCTCTCAGCCGCTGTCAGCCTTCCCACCGGCTCAGCGAAGACGAAACACAAGAGAGAAGCCGACCGCCGAGGCTCATTTAGAAAAGGCAGAGCAGACGAAGTCGAGTCAGCAGTTAACTGTGAAACCGCCTGAGCTGGAGAGACACTAACAGTGAATGAAAGTGAGAGAGCGAAGGAGCATGAGGTCACCGCTGGTCATCTCATCATGCAATATCCGTATGCGTAATCCGCACAAAAAGATGTTGGTTTTATAATTCTGTTATGCAACGGATACTGTAAAAATGGTGCAATATGTTTCCCTGTATGCTACAAATTGCATATCTTGTGTAATAAAGTCAAACATTGCATCTGGTGGCATAAAGTTTGCGAGGTAAAAGTATGAAAATAGACTCAGCTGATGCATGTGCAATCTTTCTCTCAGTTATTTGTCAAATTTGAAAAGCGAAGTGCGCTCTCTTTTCCAAAACAAATTCAATATTTATCCTCTGGGTTCGAGAGTTATGGATTCCTCCTGGGTTTTTTAATGGCCACGGGGAAAATGAAAATATGTGCGGTTGGGGAGATACGCAGAACAGAGACTGTAAATACAGACAAAGAGCTGTGAAGACAGAAGCAGGCAGACAGAGAGCATTGTGGGATAAGACACAGAGGGAGCTATGGGGGGATGATTAAGTGCACTGGCAGTGACTGTTATTCCTGTGGTCAGATATCGCAACGTGATTTATTGAGCAAGAAACCTACATGGTGACTTAATGCGAAAGAAATGAGGCAGACAGACGTGAGGACGGAGAATTATGGGTAATGTTTCAGAGGGAGTGCATGAGGGCATTAGGGAAAAGCCGTGACTCCTGTTCCTGCCGGTCTGGGAATGCAGAAATCTGCACGCCGATCCAGTGAGTAAGACGCGAGTGGTGTGAAAAGCAGAGACGGGGAAAACAAGACGAATGATGTGGAGCCACGCATGCCCCACCACAAGAATGGGACGCTCAGTACAGACCAGGAAATGATACTGATGAATGGAGAAAAACTGAAGCGATCATTTGTCAGCTGCGGGACAAAAAGTGCAAAGCTTTTGTGAGGGCGGCGCTCAAGGAAAGTCGTAACTGAAACAAAAACTTTTATCATCTGTACTGCAGCCTTTATTTTAGACTCAGTTTGTTAGGATGAGCTTCACAGAATCATTTAAACCTTCATCAGTTTAAACTGAAATGATGACTGAAAAGCTGTGTGGATAGTTGGTAGATCTCAAGTAGGGTCGTTCAGGGTCAGCAAGGTCATACCAGAGATTAAAAATCTCCAGAGCCTCCAACAGGCAGTCAAAACTGAAGAGGCCTCTTAGATGAGAGGTCAGACATCTTCAAGAACTTCAAGCGAGTCCAGTTGACTTTCTAACTCTTAAGAATTACAATGACCTGGATTACTGAGACGATTCAAGACGATTTGAGACGATGCATCGGGAGTGTGACACAAAACTAGCATGGGAACCAGAAATATGGCTACAGAGGAAGGATAGGTAAACTGAATATGAAAGAAATTATGCAAAACAATGCTTAAGGATGAATGCTTGCTTGCCACAAAACTGCTTTACTGTAACCTGCATGTGGCCCAACAGGAAAGATCATCATCCTCAGTAGGGCATGAATGTCTCAGCATCTTTCCAACAGATGCTGAGAGCGATTTGCAGACAGGCTGTCAGTGCCCTCTCTAAGAATAACCTTAAATAATCACGGTTGGAGATGATATGAGCTAATGTTATCATGCAAACGGTGGAGATACAAAAGAGGAGAAAGGAACAAAAGAGAGAGTCGTTCCACTTCAGCGAGTCAGGAGGAGAAAAGGAAAAGTGGAAGGACAAAAGGATGGCTCGAACACGAGTCTGCATGTGTCTGGGCCTGCATTAAATTATAATGAGGGGAGGAAGAAGCCTCTAGTAATGGCTTCCCTGGGGTATATCATCCCTGCACTGGTGTAGTGCAGAGAGGTGGAGGGCGAAAATGAACGTGATATTGCAGTTTTTTACGATTAGAGGTATGAGAGACATGCAATCCAGAAATGTCATCACACAGATATGAAGTCATTCAAACCACTTTTAACTTTGCAGTTAAATCTAAAATAACATCAAATACCACAGTAAATAGAGACTCTAATCGTCGTCTATTTGGGGGCTTTAAAAAAGACATTTTTAGGCACACTGTTGGTCATGGTACAAATTCTGCTATTCATAACTGTGGATAATCTCAAACCTCTTCATTAGTTCCAATACAGAACAACATAAACATGGCAAATGAGCATGCTTTTACAATTTTAATTTTGCATGTTCTTGTCAATAATGTTTTTGTCTGTAAGTTCACAATAACTTCTGAAACGCTATATGTCCTACAAACGGATGAAAACCCCACCAGAACCTTTACCCAACTACAATATAATCTTAATCTGAACAATATGATATGATGAATCATAGCAGATCTTATGTGGATGGTGACAGTTCCTCTAGTTTTATATCCAAGTCTAGTTTCAGGTTCTCTGGTTGGAACATTATGTATTTTAGAGACAGAACTGTGGTGTATGTTGGAAATCTTCTTTAAATATACTGGAAAATCTATTAAAAAACATATCTTTCCATTCGTTTTTTCCCCCCATATGAGCACACAAACACTCACCCACATTTTCTGCTCTCAGAAAGGTTGTGCAGCGGTCACATCTCAAACAGAATCAGCGTTAGCGGTTTGACACACAAGCTTTTACCCAGCAACAGAGAGACGCAGGGTGGTGGTTGAGAAGAGAGAGAGCTTTGAACAAATCTACATCATGTTCTGAAAACAGATGTTTCCCAAAACGCTGGAACAAGCCTCCAGAATGAATATACTGTCAATTATTCAAGAGATTTTTATCATCTGCAGACGTGGCTATTGTTCTCGTGTGTCTTACATTATGCCAAAAACAATTCTGCTTTTGAATATATATTTATTTATAGTCTGAAACTGTATGCCAGCCTGAGCTCTGAGCATCGGGCTTCATGTGTTTGATGTCAGGAAAGAGGGCAAAACAGGCTTTTTCCAAACAGAGTCTGTCAGAGTCAAACAGACACATTAAATATGAAGAGAGTGAATTTTTTATCGCCATCCGACAGAGTTCACATCCTTCATCCAGAGTTTAGTGACATCTACAGCTCTGACATCTCCCGTCGCACATCCCCGTCACCATCCTGCATGCTCGTGTCTAATAATGGATTTGCCACATGGAAAGTAATCTTGCCAAACCAGTAGCTGCTGATGCAGCAAAATTACTGAGGGAAATTTTTCCATCAATACTCAAGAATTTGGTGAGCAAACCAGCGGGCTTACCGCTCGTCTATCTGTCTGTCTCCGTGTTTGGCAGCGGGTTCTTTGTAGTGTTGAGATTGGGAAAAGGCTGACTTGCAATTGATTTTTAAAAGGAAATTCTGCTGAGAGCAGCAACTGTTTTGTGTTGTTTGAAAGAGTCGAGAGAAGCCGAACAATAGTGGCACTATCCTGACATGTCGGTTTGTCATTACAACAATTATGACGTCTGAAAATACTGATCCGAGCCCAAAAACAGTTACGTGTCATTACTGCCAGGTTTTCCGCTTGGCAACAGCGAGGAAAACTGGGAAGAGCCCGAGGTCTCCTTGTTATGAACGAACAGCAGAATTGGACGAATAAAACAAAGAAGTCGAGTTTCCAGCAAATGAAGATCTGGTTTCTGAAGAGCGACATTTCTCATGAGTAAACCTTCAGTCAAAATGTTTACAGGCCTTCCCTAAAAAACTGAAATGAAACCAGCACAAAATAAAACAGAGAAGTTGAATAACTTTCACAAACAAAGTCCCACTAAAAAAAAAAAAAAAAAAGGGAAATTAGCTTTGGTCCCTAAACAATAGGTTTCATTTCTCCTCTGGGCCTCAGGCTGAAAACATTTTAGGTATCTGTGATATGATCTGACTTGAACTAAAAGTAGAGAAACAAGTGAAGAATGTAGATCATCATGACTGCACCAGAAGAGAGACCAGTGGAACAATTCAGGACTCGCTAGATCCATTTAACTTCTGCCAGGTTGACCCTGGAAATAAACTGTTGTTTCCACGGCAAAGTACAAAGGTTTTAATCGTTTAAAGGATGTTTATGTACCAGAGACCTGCAGATTTTTTTCACTTTGGAGATCTGCAGTGTTTAGATATCATTCACTTCCTGGAGATCTACAATCTGTCAAGTGCCTTAATGGCGTCTTTGGAGAAGTGTAGTTAAATGCTTTTACAATATAACAGAGAAGTAGAAGTGCTGGAAAAGCTCTACATGGAGGAACTTTGAATCCTGGATCGTAATCAATAACGATTAAAAACAGTGTTTACACGGTTGTAGAGCTGAAGGAGGTTTCCGAAGGGATGTTCATCATGACATCGGAAATGTCTGCCATCTCTGTCAACTGCCGAGACCGTCAAACATTCTTTAAGATGATCATCACCCAAGTGTGCAGAATCATTTTCAGTAAGAAGAGCTATATTGTTTAAAACTTAAATATTTATGTGCCAAACCAGTTTTCAACTCCTGTTGAAAACCTGTTTTTCGTCAATTGGGAATATTTGTCAAGCAGAGACGTTTAAAATATTTATCTAGCGAAGATATCAAGTGTTTATTTCTGAGAGAGGTCTGGCAAATCTGTCTGACACGGAGGTCTGAATTATGTCTGCAGTAGTGCTTCTTTATTATTATTATTGTTTATTATGATTGTGTAGTTGATGGGACAGGATATGGAGACACTATATTGTATGCAGTCACCTAAACAGAATTTAAATGAAAATTCTCTGATAGAAATCAGCTGTAAACATTTCTGTCTGGCAGATAACATTAATATTTATACTGTTTTGTTTCCAGAAAGGTCTAAAATGTTTCCCAGAAGTCTGTTTGTCTGCCTAAAGAGGTCCAGAGTGTTTGTTTTTCCAGATTCGACTTCAGTGTTTCTCTGCAATCCAGACAGAAGTACGTTTTGTTTGTCCTAGAAGTCATCAAACGCTGCCTTTGTTGGGTGAGACCGAGTGTTGCAGAAGGACAGGACAGTCACAACAGCCTCAGCTGTGGCCGCAGTCTGTCACAGTGACTTAGTCAGCAGAAAGGCCTTTTTTTCCTGTTCTGGGCCCTTAGGACACATCACATATCACCAACCCTCCCTGGGTCCTTGTGCACTCGTCCTAATCAGCTCTCGAGGGGCAAGCGTGACGTTTTAGGATTGTGTGCGCGTCCCTCCCCAGACTCAGCGGTCCGGTCAAACACTGACTCAGCAAGAGAGACGGCAGCGACGGACTCGTACAACTGCACAACTCACTCGCACACAAAACTCACTGTTAGACTGACGATGCTAATGTGAGGAGTTGTATTGTTTCCAGACTTTCACTGAGCATTCGGCATTCATCCCTCCTCGCTCGGCTCGTTCTCTCTGCAAAAGTGCCTCGGGGGAGAAGTGAGGACACCGGCCCATTATTCCAGGAATAGTCCAAATACTCTGACAGATGACTTCCAATTCTCCGCTTGAGATTCGTCTCAGAGTTGAGCAGTGAGAGTCTCCCTCTTTAAATACAGCACAGCAGCTAATTCGATTTGTGCAAACGGTGCAGCAGTTTGGATTCAGGTGGCGGCGCTGAAAAGATGCTGGAGGCAAAGCCGTGACTGTTGATGCTGCAGAGTAACTAATGAGAAACAGCTTAAAGGAAAAGTTTATACTGTGCTGGAAACATAATCATAATAATGCTTCATTTCCTCCACACAGAAGCCCGCACTGGAAAAAACAGTCTGGAACTAAAGTTATGGTTGACATTTGTGCATATCAAATGTATTAGAATTGGGATGGGCATCAGAAATGTAAAAGAGATGAAATCAAGAAATCGGGATTAAAGCATTTCAGTGTGACGTCTTTGTGAAAAGCCTGATTGAAGCTTGATCCTCTACTACAGTGGTGACTGGATGATTAGCTGCAAGTGTGTTCATTCCTCACAAAAGCATAACTTATACACAGCTATATCCCACAAGTGATTTTTTATCCAAGCATTTTACAAAAACATAATTGTGAACTCTGTGTGGCATGTTTTCATAAATAAAATAGTATTTTGGCATCTACGTTACTGCAGCTGCTAATTATTTAAATATTTCAACAACAAAAGACAATGAAACTTACTGACTTAAGACAATGAGATTGATCATTTTGTTTTTGATCACTATTGGCTGGATAACTTGTTCTGTGTTAGTGATTTTTAAATTGGCGTCCAATCTTGGCAGGAAGTTGAGTGAGTTAATGACTTTCATATAAAGAAATTAATATGTGTGTAAGATCTTAGTGTAGAACTCTCTAAACAGAACAGAAAAGTCCATTTCACTTTTGGACAGTGTGTTTAAAACATTTCTTTACACTGGCAGCTCCTGCACGGAGGCCACAGCAGCTCTCACAGCCTCGCTTTGTGTGCCCGACGAGTTACAATAGACTTCCTGTGGCTGCGGTGCCGCCGTCTCCCCTGCACCAATCACAGCTCAGCACTGACCAACACGGCGTCCAGCACAATGTTGGGCCGTTGCCATGCGAGCAGCGGACGAGTGTAAACAGGAGGGAAAACACAGCATGTTTGGACGGGCGAGGGGGGCGTTTGACTGGGACCCAATGGTCTGCAGAGATAGTGGAGGTCTGTGAAAACAAACCCGCAAGCTGTTTCTGTTCAAAGACGATTTCTCCAAAATGATAAATGAGCCTGGAACTAGTTTTTGTGCCCACTTCTTCCTGCCCTGACTGCACCGCCACTTACACACTTACACTGATGATGTAATGTTTTATTTTTTTAATCTCGGACAAAAAGGTGATAACATTACTTTGTTGGCTTCACCGTCACAGCATCAACGATCTGCCGAGCCAAAGACCAAAGACAAAACACCTCCTTAGTTACCTGTTTTCGCTCCTAAAACCTCGTCATAAAAACCTTGAAGTAAAACAACACCGACACAAGGGTCCCTGCAGTGTTATTGCTGGAGACCGAGTTCTCGTGGCCCACAGTGCAGGAGCGAAATGTCAGATATCATTCCTGACATTCCTGCTGAGTTTTCCTGCACTGTTAATGTCTGTGAGACCTCTCCCCCTGTTTCAGCGACGTCACACATCACCCGCAGTGAAAAACTCTCCAGTTTACTTGGATAACCTCTGGCATCGGTTCCCAAATCCCAAACCCCTTCTAAAGGAGGAGGAAAAAGCCACAAGACGACGATGTGGAGCGTCAGGCTGAATCAAGGTGGTTCACGCTTTTCAGCAGGAGGACCCTTCTGGACAATTAAGAAACACATTATCGTCATTAAAATTTGTTGCTGCCGCTGCTGTTCTTTTAATTATTATTATTATTAAGAGAAACCCTGCTAATTTCCTCTCAGTAGCCTCAATTCATCTCTTTCAGTCACTAAAGTTTTTTAGGTATCTATATTTTCCTCAAACATTTTAGAAAAATATATTTTCATTTTTACAAAAGTCTCTTTAATTTCCTTAAACAGCTGTTTACTATATTTCTTACCAAATGTTAATCAAACAAAAGGGCTCTGTTGAGGATAATTTCAGCTGCTCGTGTTCCCAACCTTGTTGGCTTGTGGGCTGACATTTTTAGAGTTTAAATAATCCAGTAATTTGCATTTTCATTTTAGTAAAGGAACATGTCACAGTGCTACAAGAAGTGGGTTTCCATTCACTAGTTTGAATGCACAGTTTTGATTTGTGGATTAAAAATTGTGTGGAAATGAGGGAAAACTGTGACTTTTTCTAAAATAAAACATGGCCTACATGAAACATTGGATTGAAAATGAATACCTAAAAAAATCAGATCAATGATTGTTTGAGCTCTTTTAATTACATCATCTGTGACAGGAGAATACACATGATTTTGAGGGTTTGTTTGCGAATTATCTGAATATTTGCTGAAAATTTGCACTAAAATCTTGGCCACAGTGAAAAATCTGGAACATCACTGGACTTTCGTGACGTTCGTACATGTATAGCTCATTTTAATCCTACATCTTATTAACTGTGTCTCTGTTCATTCAGATGCTGCTGCAGGCTCATCTGGCTGTGTGTAGTAGCCTCAAACAGAGACGACTGTGTGGTGAGGGACTACACACACACACACACACACACACGCGTACACACACAGACCCCTTGTGAGTTGTGATCGAAGTCTCTGGTGGTCGGTGTGGGCTGTCAGCCAGCGAAGCCTTTCATCCTGCCTCTCTCTCTCTCTCTGATACAAACCCTGTGTCTCTCTACCTCTCTGTCTCTATTTAAAACACTCTATTTTCCTGCCTCCCTGCATCTCCATCTCCTGCTCACTCCGCCTCCCTCTCGTCCTCTCTCTTTCTCCCTTCATCTAATTTCCGGTGTGAATGTGCGGACGGGCGGCGACGTGCCAAAGTGACCCACACATCACAACATCACACACACAAACGCATGAATAACCACACACACACACACACACACACACTGATGCTGAATGTGAAGTAGGTCAGATGACATGTGGCAGGATATATTCACACGCGGCAACAGGAAGGGCAAATCAAAATGCATTCGAATAAACATACTTAACATACAGTAGACGTTACGCAGCTTTAACTGGAGCGAGAGGCTGCGAGAGGACATGTAGGGCATCCGATTCCCCCAGAGTTATCTCCCCCGAAAAATGGATTTCTTGGTCAAATGGATAAACTGCTGAAAAACATGATTATGTCATGTGATGCAAACGCTCCAGCGAGGATGAAATTATTTATAGAAAAGCAGAGCCAGAGGAAGCATTTCACACAGGAAATTTGCATTTGAAATGCTGTTTTCCTTGTTTTCTCTTCTTTCTTTTTAAATGTCTTTTCTACAAAAATGTAGCGGCTCCAGAGACGGCAAAGTCGGCCTACCACTTTGGTCCAGACTGACCTCAATAATTACAAGGTGGATTATCATTACATTGTGTGCAGACATGCATTTGATTCCAAAAGATATTTCCTCACTTGTTGATGTTTTCAACACGCTGATGAGATGCGGCGACTGTGAAGGCCACAGCATATGACTCACATCATCTTCATCCTCATTCAACCTTTCAGTGACCCCCACTTGTGGATGGGGGCATCGGGATAGAAGTGTTTCATCATTAGATAAAGGTCATCACTCAGAAATACTTTGGATTGATTTCCAGTGACACTTCGCTCAAAGTCAATCTCAACCATGGTAGCTAAATGACTCCGACAACAAGTAACCTTCAATATGGACACAAATCAGATTCCTGTTATACAAAATGTCGCTTAATGGACCAAGTTCAATGCTGACTGTTTTTTCTACTTTGTGTTTTAGGTGTTTTGATATTGGTCCATAAAGATGGATTCATCTGTGGCTGTTAGATCTGTAACAAGACTGACGTGATCTTTCTAACATTAATGAGGGTTCGACAGCCTGTCTCCGACCCCCCTTCCCTAAAACCGTGCAATGAAGTGATGTCATGCTCCAGGGAGTGCACACACACACACACACACACACACACATAATGGGGATTATCACCATCAACTGATCTCATCCCCGAACACAAAAGACCGACAT
>JAOXYL010000078.1:18426606-18440182 GCA_028564955.1 Terapon puta
TGTGTACTGTGTGTGTACTGTGTGTGTACTGTGTGTACTGTGTGTACTGTACTACACTTGGCAGATGTCTCGTTTAACTCGAACAGGCTGTTCATCTGAATCAGATTCGTGCTGTGATTTATTTTCACTCCAAAGCAAAGAAAAGTGACATTTCCAGCTCTGATCTGACTGAACAAACCCAACGGAGAAGAGTAACTAAGTACATTTACTCTAATACAACTGAAATAAGTGTTTCCACTTATACAGCTCATCATTTCATTGATCTAAACCTCAAGTCAAAGGTGAATACTAAATAATAATAATATTATATATTTTGATTAATCATAAAAATACCAGTATTGTATATTATATTGTACATATGGTGTATTATTATAGATTACACTACATCACAGTATGTAAAGTAGCAAAAATCTACAGTTTCTTATCAGTTGCGTAATGGAAACGTTTTATTTTTACTATTTACTTTCATACTATAATTAGGTCACATACATTTACACATCTTTATTCCCACTTGTTACTCTCATGATGACATGCAGTCATATTTAGCAGCTATAATCTGAGCTGAATTACTATATCACAGTAGTATTATGTATTATATACTGTATAAGACACTGCTGTATGTCTCTGCAGGATGAAATACAGAATCACTTTATATCAGTTCTTGCTGTTTTCGGGTGGATGCGTCTGTGGTTGTAATGTAAACGTGCTCGATGTGTGAAACCAAAGCTAAAAATAAGAGCTGACTTCTCTCTTCTGGCCAATTTAATCTTCTCCTCTTCTTCCCCTCCTGCTACGAAACTGCGAGGGCAGAGTGCAAATGATTCACGAAGAGGAAAAAAATAATAAAATAAAATCCAAAAAAGCTTCAAGGTTACAAACTGAAAAACTCGCTCGCTCAGCTCGAAGCCTCCGTCGGCGGCAGCCAAATGACAGGCCGACGGTCTTTTCAGTTTCATCTCCCTTCACTGACTCCATGCTTTTATGAAGTGGACTCGTTTAATAAAACGCTGGTTTTTGGCTCAGCGGCCTATCAAAGATTTTCTCGGCTGAGTGACACACACCTCGACTGACTCCCGCATAGAAACGATTATGTCACTTTTTTTTTAACCAAAAAGCAAAAACCCAACAGGTCGAGTGGATTTAAGAATCTGTTGACTTCACTTGGACTCTCATTTTAATAAAACACATCTTTTTTTGTTTTTTAAAGTCCCAATTAACAATATTTTATATCTTTAATATCTTTTCAGACTATTTAAAGGTCCATTTTTTTCTATATCTTTATATTTTTTATCTTTTCTTGGGGGCCTGTGGATTTTCTGGCTGGTTGCTCGTTAGAAGGAAACTTGGAGGTGAACAATGTTTTCAAATATGCAGTTTTCCAAATCTTTAATGAGGAAGAAAATTATTTCTCCTAAAGACACAGTGTGAAATCTGAGTAATGCACTGAGAACAGAGGCACATTCAGAATATATAATAAAGAGTTTTTGGAGATCGTTGAGGGGAAACACCGATACTGACCTTCAGCTTCTCCGGCACAGAGCACAATGCAACTCGATAAATCTCGTCTTTATCTCAGCGGAGGAGCAGCCCTTTGAAAACATCCAAATACATTCACAGCTGACACCAGAGCCAAGTTTAATCTGAGACCCTCCCTGAGTCTGAAACCGTCTCCGAGATGAAAAATGAAAAAGCCCTGGATGAAGATTAATTCTCAGCCTGGTGCAGCCTCCCTGCTGCACGATAAAAACTAAAACACCTCAGTTTCGTGTCGCCTCGGGGGGAGTTACGGCCGAGGTCGCTGGACCCGGCAGCGTCCGTCGGGGTCAGAAACACCGAAAACAGTCCGACGCTTTAATGAACCTGCAGGTCCGGGACGAGAACGAGCATCCAGACCAGTTCGTTCTTCGGCCCAAATCAGCCCCAGGCCTGTTTGTTCAGAGTCTCCATGCGGCAAATGTATGTTTAATGAATAAATAATGATCTTTAATCATTGCATTTAACCCAGATTCCTGACAGAGACTGAACAAAGGTCCCTATTTTAAACAGAAATTAAGCTTTGATAGCTTTTATGAAAAACGAGTAACAAGAAAAATCTTAAAATAAATATAATAATATTTTATTGTTATGCTATATGGCCCAATATCCCAAATTTGCCTCCAAGAACTTCACAATCTGTCACTTTCTGTCCTAATACTAAAAAATACACACACAGATCACAAGAGGATGAACTAATTTTAAGCATATATGAAATATATTGATCAGGGAGGAAAAATGTGCCTAATTTACTGTAAATGCATTGATTTAGTTGTTGCAATAAAATCTGAAAATGCAGTGAGATCATTTCATCTTTCACAGCCGCGTCTCCCAATACTGACAGTCGATGCAAAATTAATTAAGTTGCTTTGTTTTGAAGTTTTCTTAAAGCAGGTTGGAGGAAACGAGACTCAACGGAGGGTTTAAAACTGAACCGAGCTCACGAGCCATCTGTGCTAATTTACAGCTGCTTTCAGACTTGAGGGCTAAAAATACCTAAAAAGCGACATTTTTCAGCGTCTGTAACTTTGCTGTTTTCGCTGCACATGACGAGCGCCTGCGGAGGAAAATGTCTGAATAAGTCTTCGAGTTGTCGCAGGGACCCGAGGCGTGTCTGGTTTTGATTTCGTCGCCTAAAACGTCGCCCCCATCGCGGCGCTGACCTCGGCCCGACACGTCCGCCGCCCGACCCGCAATCTCACGTTTCTCCCAGACATTTACCGAAGGTGACGACCCCATTACGGATCTGCAGCGAGTCGCCGGCGGGAGGAGGAGGAGGAGGAGGAGGAGGAGGAGGAGGAGGAGAGTGAGGGAAGACGTGTTCAGGCCTTTTATTTCTGTGAAAACATCCTGAATTTAAAACCTTACTTAGGTGAAAATATCTGCATAACATCAGCTAAATGTACTTAAAAAGTAAAAGTACTCACAGTGGAGTAAAATCTCCCGTCATATCTGATGTTCATGGATGAATATTACAATAATGTGTACTGCCGTAGATACTACTAATCTACAATCTTTAATCTCTCATCTTCAGCAATGCATCATGGTCTATCAGATCATCATGTATTTGTAGCATGGCTGAACTACCCATCTCTAAAAAGACAGAAAAACAGCCTGTTTTCAGCTTCAAGGAGGGTTTAGAAGAGTTTATTTAGTTTGAGACACTTCGGCTTCTGGAGATACGTGGTTTTCACAGGATAGGAAGGATATGACAAACCGAAATAAAGCTGTAATGTGGGATAAAAGTGCAATATTTCCCTCTGAGGCAGATGTACGAGTGCCATACTGAAATCTCCGTCAGCTCGGTATTTAAAAACAGTATTTAAATACAGTATTTAAAGACGTATTTAAAGGATAAAGACGCACTCGCAGTATCGACTCCTGTCTGAAATGTATCTGAAAGGTCGTGTTTAGAGCTCCTAAATATAAATGTCAGCCGGGTAAACAGAGGAAAATAGATTTGAGAAGACTGATAACGAGTGTAAGTGGAGAGAAATGAGAAAGGAGGAGGAGGAGGAGAAAGGGCAAGAAACAGGAGTGATCGATCAATACAACGAGGTGATTTATCATGATTATTATTATTATTATTTTATGTGGGGAAGATAAAAGATCCTCACTGATGCCTCCTCTGTGTCTGCACGCTAACAATTTCCTCCAGGCCTAAATAATGATAATAATAATAATACTTTCTTTTATCATCTTACTGAAATACAGCAGGGATTTTTATCTCTGACCCTCAACTGCTTCATCAACTAATTTTATTTGGATTAAAACACCAAATACTTTGATGTTTATTACGACACAGAGAAAAAAACACTAAATCGAGATGCAGATTGTGGACTATGGAAGATCTGTGAGCAAATATTATGACTTTTACTTTATAATATCTATAAATATAGTGGTACAGAAATACTTTATAACACAACAGTATGTAAAAAATAAACTAAAATACAGTAAGATGTATAAAAAGATATAAAGAATATGATAAATAGGATTAAAAAGGCACAAAAAACAGTATTAAAGAAGAAACTGGGCACATTTAATCCACCATGTGTGATGTAAAATCCAATCAATCAATCAATCAATCAATCCATCATTCAATCACAGTTAGAACAACTCAGCTGAACATACGTATTTTTTTAAAAAAAATAGTTTCTCCTCTTCCCCAAAACACAAAAATAAGAAAGGAGTATGTTTGTTTTTAACCTGCTGCTCAGACTAACTAATATATTTAGGACACTTCAGACTCGCCCCGGTCTCCCGGACAGACTGAATTATAAAAACAGTTCATTAAACACAAAACTGAGCCGTCTGGAGAGTTTCCCCTCCTCCCGCAGACACGCAGAGTAAAATTAGCAAGTGGAGAAGCTGTAAATGTGCAGTGAAGGAGATTAATCGTCCGGGGAGCTGATGTCCGCCTGAGTTTCACAAAGCAGACGTGATGAAAGCGAAAGCCTGTTTTTGTACCACTGACCCTGCTCCGCGCTCATCTGGGAGAGAGGGGAGGTGAAACTGAGCGTCGACTAAACCTGAATATCTGCGGTGGAGACGAAGGGGAAGAAGAGCGACCTCGTCCTCGACCCAGACGAGAGGTCAAAGGTCGAACCCGAGCAGACTTCCTGTTTGCTTCCCGACACACTGATAGAGACGCGAAGCCGGACGGGAAATCTGTGTTTTCACCCGGAGTTTGTCTCTCGCTGGCACCAAGAAGGCTACAGCACAGCAGGTAATCAATGATCAATAGGCTGATCAATCGGCGAGAGCGTATGTTTTTAATGTATTTATTTATTCATTCACCTGTTCATTTATGTGGATTTATGAGAACACTACAATACAACAAATCCCAAACTAAAAAACAAAGTCAGGTTGTGTTATTTCATCTCAGCAACGATTATTACTTCGATTGATCGACTGATTGATCGGCTGAGCCCCAACTTCCAACAGTGAGTGTTTTTTGTGTCATTTACATCAGTAATATGAATATTTTTTTTACATTTTTGGACTTTGCAACTGAGGCTGAGCTAGCATCAAAGTACCAAAAACAATAATACTACATTTCCCATGATTCAACTTGATAGCATCCTTCCTTATTAACGCCAGTGATTTCAAACTCACTCACAGTATTTAATCATCACTCAAAGCCACAAACATCAACCAGAGGACGGATGGATTTATCTTCTGGGAACAACAAACGTCTGCACACCGTCGTTTCATGTTTGATGCTCTTTAATAGAAGCGACGCTAACTGGCCTCAAGCTTATTATTGGGACATGAAAACAATTATGACATCATTCTTTTTATTATTATTATCATTATATTTGGTTGGCTATACAGGTGGGTAGCAGATAAAAACAAAATTAACGTAGTAATGTAAGTTTCATCGCTCCTTTGTGACATTATTTCCATCGAACCGTTCAGTCAGGTCTCAGATTTCAGTGCATTCCTTCGCTCCTTTATTTGAGTTTCCCATTTCATTTATTACCCGCCGAGATGTGGCAATAAATAACAAATCCACCGGCAGAGAACACCGAGAGCTCAGACTGCGAGCGTACACGCCCGGCGGCTGTTTTCTTCGGCATTGTTTCGCTTTTCCTTTTAACCTCGACCCGCTCCTCCGACCGACCTTGAATCCGGCCCTCGGTGTGAACGGAAAGCTCCCCGGGGAGGAGGGGGGCGGTGAATAAAGAGAGAGAGAAGCTGTAACAGGTACATTAACGAAGAAAAATGAGCAAAGGCATCAGAGAGGAATGTTCTTTGTCTGAGGGCTTCGATTAACGAAAGATGACTCCGAGTTCAGAGACGCTCCCGCTCGGCTCCGTTTACAGACACGCTCCTCTTTTTGTCGGCCGTCTCTTCAGGTAACGGCGTCCTCAAACAGCCGGTGGGGGGGGGGTTACATGACAGCAGCCCTCGGGCCTCGATCGGCCGCTCGGCATTCCTGGAGGTCCGCGTATTGTTTGATATTGGATAACCCCGACTCGCCCGCCGCCCTTTCCTCAGCGCCGCCCTCGCTGCTTGTCTGACATTTGCGGCCCTTTTCTTCTTCCTGCGGGCTCGGGGCTTGAAATAATGATAACGGGCTGTAAAGTCGATCCCATCTCATCGCATTTCTCGTATCTGCCCGTCGAGAGCACGGCGGCGTTGATGTAAATTTACCGTCAGATAACCTGCTACCTGCTTTGTTTCTACTCTGCCTTTATACATCAGGGTAAAGGTGAACATGCACATCACTGTTATAGCTCAGCAGTCATAAAAAAATCCCTTTTTTTTTGTTTGTTTGTTTGGTTAATTGTTTTATCTGGGAAATGGATCCCTCCTCTCTTATAGGTTTCTTCCATTTTCCCCCATTAAACAGCGATTACAGCCATTTGATCTGAATCAAAGAGCCAAAGACAACAGTGATTTGTGATAATGGGAACTATATGAATAAAACTATCTGAATATCTGTGTCTTTTTCATCTAATTTGATGTCTTACGCGACCGAATGTCGGCGTCTAAATGTTTCGTGCTGTAACAGGACTTTCACAGAGTTACGACTGCGCTTCTGTTTAAACTGAAGCTGAAATAAGATTAAAAGCAAACCAGGGAGAGGATGCAAATGAGCTGCTGATTATCCCTCATTAATTAATACTGTGAGGATGCACATGGCCACAGCCTCAGGACTGCAATTAGTTGAGCAGGAACTTTGTTATTGGTACCTGATGATCATTTGCTTCGGTATGTTGGTGCGTAACGTTAAAGGTAGTAGAGATAAGAGAAAAGGAGAAAGTCAAGAACCTGCGACAGGAAAGGTTCATCCTGAGGGGAACATGAGCGTCTGAATCCATCCATTTCTTTTTGAGATATTTCACTTAAAATGCCAAAAATTCAACATCACAGTAGTACCTGAAGTTATAAAGGACATAGAGGCACCAAAATGTTCGTCTCTCAAGTACCTGAAACATTGGATCATCGTCTCCTCTGGGGAACACGAACATCTGAACTGGATTTTACGGTAATCTGTCCATCGATAGTTGTCGAGATCAATTAAAATCACAAAAATCAACTCCATGATGACGGTAGGGGAAAACTCAGATATCCATAAAGTTTCATGGTAATCCATTCTGTATTGAAACGACCCTCAGTTGGATCTTTTTCTCTGTTAGCAACGCAGGCTCGTCCGTCACCTCGTCCTGTTTGTTAGCACTTCAGATTCGGCGACCTACTCTCGGCCTTGGCGCAACTGAGCGAGGCGGAGATAAGGCCTGTTCGTTACGCGGTGATGTCGTGTAATTAATGGATAAACCTCCGTCGCTTTGTGCCGCATGAAAGAAACACCTTCCTGATTGATTTCCACCGCCGCCGCAAAGACAGCAGAGGACAGAAATGAAACGTTTACGAGATAAAGACGACGTAGCGGGACATGACAATGAAGGCGAAGACGAACATGCGGAAGATGAAGGAGAAAAAATAAATTACAAAGCTCGTTTAATTGAGTCGTTTGGTCTTTAAACTGTCGCCTAAACCAGAGAAATGAAGAAAATGAAGACAAATTATATAAATAAATAAACTCCTACCTACAAAATGTTGCTATTTAATTGAAAGAGAAAATAGCTTTCTTTAAATTTATGGACATTATTTTTCCTGTTTCCTCTCAGTGACCTGATGACTGAGTGTGATATTTGCTCTTATTCATCTTCTCAATTATTTTCTCATTTAATATTTACAACTGAAAAGTTGCTACTTCTACATTTTTGCAATTTATACTTTAAAAAATAATAAAAATACATCAAAATGAATGATAGCGACAGTTTACTGACAGCTAGTTCATGTCAATCAATCAAATGTGTGAGACATTTCAACCAAGGTCACTTTGAGTTTTTCACATAAATCAGTCGTCTTTGCTTCTTGTAGCTTGTTCACCATGACAGAGGATAAAACTGCCAACAAAGCCCAGATTGTTGGAAAATTTTGATAGTCAGGACAGCAGACGCTTCAAAAACACTGATGCTGACACCAGACACCAGAGTACCAAGTGCACCTTTTTATCTTATAGATAGATAGATAGATAGATAGATAGATAAATAGATAGATAGATAGAAACATAGATAGATAGATAGAAACATAGATAGATAGATAGATAGATAGATAGATAGATAGAAACATAGATAGATAGATGTTTGAGTGTATCATCATGAGCAGAGAGGGGGTTTTGAGGGTGTGTTTGGGGGGGGTCCCATGTTGTTTGGGGTCAGCGATGTTTGGAGGTCTCTGCCTTTGTTCAAATCTCATCAAGTGTGAAAAATGGGGGCAGGCCTGAGGCCCTGTGCATCGTCTCTCTGCTGCCCCGGATCGTGCATTAACCTGATACGAGCGGGGTCATGACGCCAGACGTAATTTACACTCTTACGGTTTGGGGAAGTGCCCGGAGAGACTCGCGAGTGCAAAAAGCATCATTTCCTGCAAAGATTGACAACTTAACGGGGAGCTGACGGCGACGCTGGTCCCCGGAGAGCTCGGCGTCAGACTGCTGCGACACAAACACGTCCAGGGACAACGACGGACCGAAATCCAGGAATTCATCCGTCTGTCGCTGAAAAATATCTCTAATGTTGGCACGTTGGAAACTATTGTGAGTAAATTAAAAATAACAAAAAGCAGGCAGGAAGTGTTTCCAGGGAACTGACTGAAATGTGCATGAGTGTTTGGTCATATTTTCAGTCTTTTTATCAGATATAGACTAATTTATATGACCAATTTTATCCCAATTCTGTCGAGAGAGAGTTACAACAGACGTTTAGCTTATTTTGTTAGACATACAATGAAGGTTTTATGGAGACAAATGTGCATATTCCTCATTAGGAGGTATCAAAAAAGGGTTTTAATATCCTAACCAAACATTTTATCGTATAATTTGCACATGAGAGCGGCCTGATGAGCCCCCAGTTCTGCCTCTATTTCATCCTGTGGCCCCAAACAGCCCTTAAATGTATTTGCACAAATCCTTTCATGTGTTTTAATCACATCCAATCCCCCATTTTGTTGTAGTGCACCCAAAATATCTTCAACCCCCCCAAAAGTGCAACCAGCTCAGATTTGAGGATTTATGGTGCAGATGGACGCTAAGGTTTGTTTTAACTGTTTATTTTGAGGGTTGCAACTAACAATTATGTCCACAATCCATTAACCGGTGTCATTATTGAGTATGTGGACATCTTCAGCACTGAAAACATCCACGAGAGATCAAAACGTCCAAACAAGAGACAAAATGTGGAACCAAAACCACGACGGCTACAGACAGAAAGCAGAAGCACTGACTGTATTTCGAGGCAATCTGACCTCGTTTAGACTAAAGACCGGCAACAGATGGCACAGGTTCACATTTCACGGTTAAGATGGGGACTACAGAGCGTTTGACCCCAAACAAACCAAAAAAAAAACAGGATCCGGTAATCTGAGCTGAAGCGCCACGCAACCTCCAGTGATTTTAAATTAGTCGCCGAGTCATCAATCAGACTTTACGTTTAATAAAACCGCTTAAACCAAACACTTTTATCTCTTGATTAAATAATAACACCAAAACAACAGCTGTTCCGTTCGTAAATTTAACGTCGTGGTTCGCTCTTGGCGCCCTAACATAGTGTTATTTTCTGAGGAGAGGCTATAAAAGGACATCAAACTCTACGAAGAGGCGGTTAAATGACTCGATGGTGAACAAAGTGAAGCATTTAGAGGAGGTGGTGCTAAGAGAAGAGTCAACACAAGCTGAAAGATCATAAATAACATAATAAGAAAATGTCTGCGAACAAATTGTTCAAAACTTGTCTGTGTTGCCCCCTAGTGGCCAAACAATCTTTTTTTTTTGCAGATTTGAGGTGAAACTGAGTTTAGCATTACTGATTTTTCTTGTTTTTCCTGCATCAGTCGAGGCTTATCGTGATCGAAGTGATCAAGGACGGCAAAGTTACAGTTTAACTTGAAGCCTACCGTGCTCCTCAAAGTCAAATATTACCTCTTCTTACCTGATTCATTAACTCCTAAAAGTGCAGCAGTATAATAAACAGGTTCACCTTTTTTAAAAGGAGGCCGGCAGCAACAGAAAAAGACGATGATCCTGTAAAACTCCTACAGCTGACGGCACTTTCTTCTTTCTTTTCTTTCTTTTTCCCCCTTTAGCATCACTTTAATTCACCTATAACACTCTGGGTTCACATGCTGGTGGGAAAATCCGACATCCAGCACTTCCTGGTTGGATGATGTGACCATAAACTGCTCGTTGTGGTTTGATATAAACCTTAAATGCAAATATTTAACATGTTATTACTCATTTACAGAAAATATTGATGAAAAACTTTTTAAAATAAGAGGATTTACAAATTTGGCTCTTTTTTTTCTGCAACTTTGGCTGAAATTCAGGTAAATTCCCATCATGCACGAACACATGCAGGATGTTGGGAGTCATGTGATGCTTTTCGGGGCTTTTTTCTTTTTTTTCTTTGGAGAGGAGGAACTGTGACATCCAAACACTCAAAAGAGATTTTCACTTTCACAGGCGTTTTCACAGGCACCTCTGCCACGAGTTTCAAGTGTAGGAAGGCCACAAAGGGTGATGATGGAAACCCCCCTTCTCCTCCTCCTCCTTCTCCTCCTCCTCCATCATCCTCCATCCTCCTCTCCCACCCTCCCACCCCCCCTCGGCCTCGCCCCTCTCCTCTCCGCCCTCGTTTGGGGGGGGGGATGCAGGAGGGGGGCTCATCAGTATCTCTGGACCGGGCCGGCTCACCTCAGCTGAAGCCTCACACACACACACACACACACACACACACTCATGCATCGCCTTACATAAAAGCCAAATTGCTTCCAGCTGGCTGTGAGGAGAAAACTGAGGAAACAAAGCGACCGTCCGCCCGGTGCCCGGTGCTCTGCAGTGCAGCTCAGCTCAGCCCGGACCGGACCGGACCGGAACCCTGCTGCTCCCTGAGCCTCTGATCAGCACGGCCCCCCCCCCTTTAGAAAACACACAACATCTCACCTACAGCTTCATCTGGCTTAATTAGGAAAAAGCTGCGCAGAGATGTTGGAGGTGTGTGTGCGTGTGTGTGCGTGTGTGTGTGCACAGTGAGTGGATCTGCGGGATCTGCTGGGACCTGTCAGATCTGGCCTCGAGTCTCTCCACTTTGCACCGGCTGGTCCGGGTGTGATGCTGCAGACCCCCCCTCCTCCTCCCCCACCCCAGCCCCCCATCAGACCCGCACAGACCCGGACCGGGAAGAGGAGCACCGTGAGTGAAGAGGAGGTGGAGGAGGTGGAGGAGGACTCACCAGTCGGTGTCCGAGGTCTCGTCGATGACGTCCTGGTAGGCGGTCAGCAGGGTCAGTCTGTTCTTGCCGAGATTCACAGCCATGTTTCCGTCCCTGCAAGCATCCAGACCGCTGCTGATGGAGAGAGACGCGGAGTGAGAGCGCAGGGAGGACGGAGAGCAGCAGCAGCAGCAGGAGGAGGAGGAGGAGGAGCAGGAGGAGGCT
Organism: Terapon puta; assembly: GCA_028564955.1. NCBI lineage: Eukaryota > Metazoa > Chordata > Actinopteri > Centrarchiformes > Terapontidae > Terapon > Terapon puta. Next base: position 18,438,144 of record JAOXYL010000078.1, read on the forward strand.
CTGACTGGTGGAGACAAAGAGAGCGGCCCGGTGTCCGAGCGGTCCTAGCGCCGCCCGCCCGGGCAGGACGGCCTGCTGGGTCCTAGCGCCGCCGCGTGAAGCGCCTCTGTGACGTCAGCTAACACTTTATAACTCAGGAGACGTCAAACTCAAGAAAATCAGCTTTCTTTTAATTCTGCAATAACCCAAAAAGTTTCTGGGACAGAAATATGTCCTATGTTTATAAATTATTTTTAATTAGAAGTAGACCAAACAATTCTTTTACGCATTGGTTCATTATTTGGTCTGTATAGTGTCAAAAAATGCCACAAAGTCCAAAGTGGCACCTAGTTGTTTTCGTCTGAAAAAAACTATATATAGGTATAATGAAGACAAGAAGTCTTCACATTTGAGAAAAATGTGTGTGTGTTTGGTATTTTTATGTTTAAGAAAATTATCAAAATGTCTGCAAATGTTTTGTCCAGTTGCTTCAGATGAAGTGAAGTGTTTAAATGATAAACTTACAAATAAAATTTTATGATTAACTTTATGCATGACCTGAACAGTATCTTAATGAGTGTAAATTAGTTTAGACATCTCTACAAAGATGGAATATAAATGTTCAGATAAGAAATCATATAAAAAGCAGCATGAACTGATATTTTTTCATGTTTAAATTGAGCAATAATCAGCAATCAGCTCGAATTTACCAGGAAATTATCAGGAAATTGCAGATGGATATTTTTATTAACTTTTCCCAGCTGAGGCAGAGATGCTCTGAACTTACCAAACAGATCCTTTTGATGACTATTAACAAAAAAAAAACAGTTCAGATGAAGTTCAGACTCTACATCATTTTATCCCCCATCACACATCATCCAGTACTCAATGTTCATGATTTACATAACATTTCTGAACACGGAGTGGTTGACGGATGGCTGAGTAATGTGAGTTCACCTCAGATGCCCACACACTGCGGTGGGAGCAACGCAGCGACTCCATCGTGTGGAAAATCATTTGATTTATTGTTGGACGCTGCGAAGAATCAGCAGCAGCTTAAAAAAATAAATAAAAAAATAAAAAAGCAGACTGCATTCGTTACTCAGCATTTTCTCAAGTTCAGGTCTCAGTGTGACTGAAGGGAGAGCGAGGTGAGCGGGGCGGCTAATGTTTTGAAAAAGCACAAATTTGCAGTCTGCGGCAAAGGTTCGTCACACTTTTAACACCACGATTAGTCCTCTGACTCCTGAAATGTCACTGATGATAAAAAAAAAAGTCACGCAAAGGTGCACTTACAGTCGACAAGACGAGGCGAGTAGAAGTGGAAAATTGTCCAGCGAACCTGCCTCGCTGCAGACACCTGAAACAAAGGTTTAACTAATATAAGTCAATAACGCCATGACAACATTTTATTCACCAGTTCAGGAGTTTGGTGACTCACTGAGACTCATCAATAACGTGATTAGCTCTGCTTGTCTTGCTATGATTGCAGAGGGGAGTTACAGGTCATCAGGGATCGTTCCTCTTCACTGTGTGATTACTTTACTTTAATCAGGTTTAAATTACTCTTTTGTAAACAGGAACAAGAAAAAGATGAGACAATATTCAAACGCAAGGAGAATTAAGTATGAAACAGTAGTTCGAGAAAAATAGAAAGCAAATTTCTTTTTAGGAAGCAGCACTGATTTGGCACTTGAGACTTTAAAAAACATGTTAAAGTTGCATATTTCCGCTCAGGGTTATTCAAGAATTGTGTTTTGAGGTTATTGCACACATGAAACTATCCACTCAGATTATTACCTCTTCCTTTTCAAAAGAAGCGCGCAAACGTCAGAATGCCGAAACAAAAAAAAAGCACAAGACAAAGTGCACACATTCACGCGGAAACTATTTTAATTTTCGACCTCAACGTTTCTTCAGCGCTCTTAATGTCAAAATCAGATCACACGCAGGTGGCAGCGACGCACGAGCGGCGGATCGAAGCGTCAACGAGACGCATCTGGTGCAATTAACGATAACAGCGACAGATCTGCTCTGACTCAAAATCTCCGTCTTTTCCC
>JAOXYL010000078.1:18470917-18482724 GCA_028564955.1 Terapon puta
AGTGGAGTTACGTTCCCATGAGGTACAGCTATTTTTTACTTTAGTAACGTTTCTGAATACTTCTACCACCGCTGAACAAATAAAAGATGATGTGTTAGCCCAGGGGGAAGTTTAAAACTAAACAGAAGTGCGTCTGTTATTCAGTCAAGCCTTGTTGATATAAATAGGATGAACAAAAATAACAGAAAGATTGCATTATTCTGTTGTATTAGGCTGCGTTGGTTTCAGTTAGACGTAACTTTAAACCTTATTAGACTCAAGTGTGCTACATCACTCTCAGCAGCTTTCATTTCGTCTGCAGTCATATCCTGTTGTGGCCTGACACACAAGCTTGGTTGAGTCTTTTTTTTAGTTCAGCTGTGAATGGCAACACATTAAACCTTCATTAAAAACCACATTAAAAATCAAACGTGTAGAATAGTCAATAAAGAGAGTATTCGATATATTCTCCCATATAAAGATGAATGCCTTATCAGCCAGCCTCCCCGTGACCTTTGACCCACCTCTCCGTGCTCCCTGGTCCGGCCCTTTGGCGTGTCCTCGGGCAAGAAGTAGAGCCTGGCGCTGGCCAGCAGGTGGCGCCGTGTCTGGTCCTCCCATAGTAAGGTCACCTGCACATGAAGAAGAATACATTTAAACAAAGAGGCCTTGAAACCTTGCTGCTGCATCACAAACACCAACAGCCACGTCCGCAGTTTTTCAAACAGCAGATTTCTGTGATTAACTTAAGAAAATAAATACATTTTGAAGACGCTGAGAGGGGTGCTTTAAGCTCAAAAATAAAAAGCAGTCAAGTCAACATATCTTCAAATAACACACCACAGAAAAAGCTGGGTATTTTTTTAAACCACGATCATGATAACTGAATTTCACTTCAGGTACTGAAACCATAACCTGTGTGTCAAATTTATAACATCTGCAAAAGTACTGCAGTTCAATACCATAATCTCCGTTTCCACGGCAACATCAATACATTTCATGGTTGGATTAAAAATAAACACCATTCATTCGATTTCAAGTTAAAATTCAAGAAAATCCACAGATGTCTGTTGGTGATATATAATGCATAACTTTAAAACAGATATATTGACTTTAACCGCATATCAATCTTTCAATTTAATATCTGCACCCTCGAGAAAGACGTCAGACAGGCAGATGTGCAGCGTTAATAGGAAGCACTGTTTGATATTCTCAGAATCAGGAGTTACAGATTAAATCTGAGAGCTCTGTGAGGCTGTAAACTGCAGCTTTGAGCTAAATGCCAAAATGCTAATGTTTAGCAGGTATAAATGTCACTGTCTGTTCGCATGCCCAGCTAAATAGAAAAACAACAAAGGAAAAGTAGAAATATTAATCAGCTGGATTGGACAAATTAAACTGTTGCTGTGGTTTAAGAGTAAATCTGACGCGCTGGTGACGCGATGAAGACTCAGTCTGAGCTGGCTAAAAACAACCTTACATGAGAGTGAAGTGAACTCCAATGGATCAGATTGTGCAGGTCTGTAGGTCAGACGTGACTCTAGGCTGAATCACAGGGAGACGTTTCAACATTACTGCTGCTTTTTTTTTGTGTCTGCTTGGTTTTATTTATTCATCCAGAAGGAGTCTGGCTGAGTACAAAGGCTGGATTTAAAACCCGCCTCACTGTCAGTCACACCTGGGCACCTCGTACAGAAGGTAAACCAGACTCTGCAGCACGAGGTTGCAAAACGGGTATGTTAGTGCTAAAACCTGACGCACAACGTTAGATTAACATGTCAGCTGGCTATCTTTGGGTTTAACTAACTTTCAGGCATAATTGGGTTAGACTCTCTTTGCTCTGACAGGCAGGATAGCTTACAGCACTTCAGTGACAATTAAAGGAGCATTTCAACTTTGTGAGGAAATTAACAAAAAGTTGGTGGGCTCTCTATTTTGTTTTCTGTGTTGCTGGATCTTTTATTCATCAACACAATCTGGATCAAAACTAGAAATACACAGATGGACTGTTGTTAAAATAACATCTTTAATAGATTGATGGGATCCTCAGGAATCTAAAATGGGTTTTTTCAGTGTTTCCCAGTTTAACTGATTCTGAGCATAAAATATTAACATGAAGGGCTTTGTGTCTAAAAGGGTCTTAGGAAGAAATCCCCATGTTGTTTGCTGGCTCGTGTTTCTGTTGATCCTCGAGATAAACTTGTTTGGTGTCTGTTCAGTTGGTTTTCTTTGACTCGGTTTGCATTACCTCATCGTTGTTTCTCTTTCCAGGGTTTGCCATGTGGACAGATGCATTAGCTCGAAAACATCGGGCTCACATCGTTCATTACGATCAATCACTGTCAATACAATACTATCAACCTAAATGCAACACAATCTCATTAGCTCTTTTTCAGCTCACGACCTAAATCGACTAAATTTAGCTTTTGCCGTGGGATGTAGACTCAATAAAACACACTATTAGTCTTCTATAGCTCACGTGAGGCAGCCGGAGCGTGACCCATTTGAAGTGCTGAGGTTCAGTTTGTAGCTTCAGTTTAGTGACTCCAGCTGTTAATACACTATCTTCTGTTTAATGTCTACTGTGACTCTGCCGCAGCTTTTTAAACATCAATGGGCTGACAACACAGCACTGATAAAGTCAGTGACACTAATAATAATAATATGCTGTAAACATTTAAAATGCTATATCCTTATAAAGATGATAGAGCTTGATGTATCATAAGCAGTTGTCTAATTAATCAGGAGAGGATTTATTTGTGTTATTTGGAGTTGTGTTGTGTCATCAAATCTATGAGTAGTTAGAATCATAGTTTCTCTTCTTTCAGCTCTGTTTTTGGTCTCCATGCCCTCCTGAGGAAAATATCGGCCTCTTAAGCCGCTAAATACTCCACTATATTCACCATCTGGCCTCCGTGTCTGCCCTCCGAGCAGGCAGTGTGAAGTGGCTTTTTGCGAGTGAGCAGGTTTCTCACCTCTGCGATGCACACGGGATCCTGCGGTCCACAGCGGATGAAGTAAAACTCCCCGAGCTTCCACACCTGGACGGGCCCGTCGGGCTGAGCTCGGCTGCTCACCGACTTATAGAAGGCGTAGCTGCCTCGATGGCAGGAGGGAGCACCCAACCACTGAGAGGAAAAACAAGAGAGCGCTGATGAGGGAGGGTTAACGGTCATCGGTGTGGCTCAACGGGCAAGATTATCACCGTTAAGAGTTTGGTGTTTTAGAAGAAAGAAGGAACATCTACGGGTCAGCGAAATCTAAGAAGACAGAGCTTCCTGATAAAACAACGTTAGACTGAGGCCCAGTGACAAAAACGGAAATAAGTCAGAGATGAGGAAGCTGATGTTTTAAAACCTGTAGGAGGACCAAAGAAAACCAAATAAAACAGAAACAAAGTCAGCTCTGTTCCATATCTAATAAAATCTCACAAAAAAAAAAAAAAATCACAATGGCATTTGTAATACAGCACATTATTACAAAACAGTGCACCAAATGTCTAGAAGGACAGTCATTCTTTAGAAGGAATATTTTCATATAGTAGTTAAAATAATACTTATTTTCGTGTATTTTAACAAACACCTTTTAATACACACTCAAGGATTTGCAGCTTAACAGAAGACATGTCAGGTTTTTTAGACGGCTTTAGCTACTTTTTCTTGGATGCTAACAGACAGATCATATCAAATCTATCTTTAAATTTAGTAATACACAATAATATATTTATTTTTAAGCATGTATACTTCTTGGGTAGTCTGAAAATGAAAATGTGCAATACATCATAGGAAATCCCCCTGAAAGATTCTGGGCTGGGATTAAAAGTACAATGAGCCTGACAGGAAATGTGCTTTTTTTTTGCGGTATCGTTTCAGTAAACTAGGTGTTAAACAGGTGGAAACTTTAACCTGTTGGTGGCGCTAGATGAAAAGTCAGAGAATGACTGAAGTATTCAGGATTTCTCCTCTGGAAGGCACAAACATCCGAACCAAATACTGCGATATAAAGTCTGTATTCTGGGGTGTGGGACCAATTTAAAAAAAAAGACATATTCTCAGTGTTTTCTTCTACCATTCAACAATAATGTGCATTAAAGTGGGAAAATACTCAAATGGAAGCTATCAAATTAAAATTTAAATGTTATTGTGTCCTAAATTTTCTAGGGTGTGTTCAAGCAATAAATTCTGCAAGATCCACCTCTGGCATCAACACCTCTGACAATAAAGTTGCACCAACTTGCAGCAAGGCAGTGTTTTCACATGTATGCACCACACTCAGAGCAGGATATTGTCATATATTAAACAACTTGGAGAGGAAATGTTAAAAATTAACTCCTCTGACTGTTTGGCACGGTTAAGGCTTATCTGGAGCCCCTGATACTCAAAATATGTTCAGATATCACTGGCGCTGGAGAGGGTGATGCAGCTTTTTTGGAGCTCTCACAAAATGACTCTCAACGATCACATCATTACAAAGCAAGAGCCTGAGCCAACAAGACTTTTATAAAGACGTGTAACAACCTGTATGATCTTAATCATCTGTGTGTGTGTGTGTTTATCTCAGTTATTTTCCAGATCACCTCTGTTTAATTTCTTCATATGAAGACCAATAAAATAACAGCTGACGTTGCAAAAGCAGCCGGCTTCCTGTTAGCATTAGTGTACATTGGTCACACTTCCTGTTAAACTGATTCGAGAGTCAGCGCTCTTATGTCTGTCAAGTAAACAAACACATCCACGGTTTGAGGGTGAATTAATGGAAACAATTCTGCTGTTTAAGTTTTATTTTCACTTGGCTGCTGCACGACTAACCCATAATCCCAAACCATAAAATCATCAGCTGCGGTTAATCATTCAGTGCCTGTGCTGTATTGTAGATGACCCAGCATGTATCAGATTTATTGTAAATCAGTTAAGATATTCTTTAACCAGAGCTACCAGCCCTTTAAAACTATTAAAATGAAGTGTCATAGGTCTGAATTTGATCTAAAAAATTAGACTGATCGCACACTGTAGCAGAAAGTTGTGTGACCTTTATTCCACATTTTCACTTCCAAGATGATTTAAAGTTCTGCTCTTCCACTTTCACTGTTATTTCTTTTAAATGCTCTCAGTCATTGAACTCTGCAGGAACATAAACCGAACAGCTTCATCCCTACGGCGTTTATAAAACTTGGATATTATTATTTAATCTACCTTACACATGCTGCGCGCTCTCTTCTTTTTTCTCCTGGTCTATTTTAGGAAAGTCTCTACATTTTGACATCTGTCCATTTTCTCATTTATTATCTTGAAATTCTAATAGTCTTCAATTTATTTTTGAATTTTTCTGTCAAACATGAGCTCCTCGATGTGTTTAGTCACTGTGCTCTTTATAAATAAAGATTTCGATAACCAACGTGTGTTGGTGGAAGGTAATTTGCACCCTGCGACACGACTATGTCACTTCCTGGCAGAACTTCAAAGTAAAAGCCAAATGTGGCCCCTCCTATTTTGTGGAGGGATTTTGCTTTGAAACAGTCACAGGAAGTTTGAATTAACGGCATTAACTTTACAAAAACAACTGTCATGGTGACGCTGGGCTCATGTTGTTATCCCCCCTCCCTTAAAACAACATTTCAGGCTTTAAGCAGCCGCCTCACATTACTGATTTGCAGATGAACCCTGGTGTTATTTCAGGTTGGTCGAAGAGGTGTCTGCATACTTTGAGGTTTATAAGTAGGGCTGCGACTGGCAATTAGTTTCAGTATCTGTTGATCATTTTATGGATTCATCTGTTTATCATTTAATCTCTAACAAACATCCATCACAAGCTCCAAGAGCCAAGAAGGTCTTAAAACTTCTTGCTTTGTCTGATCAACAGTTCAAAGATATTCCACTTCTAACAATAAAAATTACTTGATGAATTCATTATAATCAGCTATTTTTTTTCCGCACTGATTGGCTTTCTGACTAAATCAAACAAATTCCAATATATCTTCCTTTAAAAGAGACCTCTTCCCACCACACATCAACTACAAAAATCACCGATAACATAAAGAATCAAAAATGAGTAAAGAGTTTAACAGCATTAAACTAAACAGGTTATGAATTATACCAAATGAAAAGGAGATAAATGTGTAACTGGGAGCATTTTCTTTCACTTATAACTAACTTGATATAAACGTATAAAACCTTGTTTCTCTTCCCCAAGAACCAACGATGGTGCAGTTTCCTTCCCACTGAAATAAAACCTGGCTCTTACTCTGATGGATTCTTATTCCATTAACTCTGTGTTTGGACTTATTTTGACAGAGACTGTATTAACAGCCCGTCTTGCTTGTGTTCAGCTGTTGTGACAAAACCTCAGTTTTCATTTTTTAGTTTGTAAATCCATTTCATGTGACCTGAAAGAGACGGATGTTTTGTCGCTGCATTGGAGTAGAATTGTCGCATTTCTTCATTTCCTCCTGCTGCCGGCTGTTTTGTTGTTCAGGTGTGATGGAGGAAAACAACGTGAGCCGCATGCAGGTTTTTAAAATGTGCCCTTCAAAAAAGCCCCAAATTAACTAAACTCCTTTATTACTTTTCACTACAGCAGCAGCCTGTTGTTAAATCTGAGCGAGGCACCGCTGAGAGAACATTAGTCGTCTCATATTTTCTCTTCACAAGAAACCGCCAGTGTTGCTTTTAATTCTACACAAACAAAAGCAATTAAATGTTTTTACAAAAATGCTCTTAGCCCCAAAGTCCAAATACTAACTTTTTCCAGAGCCTCCAGTTACTAGCCACACTACCACTTCAAAAGTCAAAAACAAACTTCTACACTAAAGTTTAAATTATGTGATCGGATCAAATAAATGGCAATCAAGGACTGAGAAATCAGTGGAATCAATCAAAGGTAACTATAAAATGTCCAAATTGATGTCTTCTTAAATCTTGTTTTGTCTGACCCACACGCACAACTGAATATCTGAACTGATAATCAACAGCTTAAAAGCAAATAAAACAGTGAAAAGTAATAAATCCTCACAATTTATGAGATGCAACTTGGTTACATTTGGCTTTTTCTTGAAAGATTGATCCGTCACCAAAGAAGCTGCTGATTATTTTCTGTGGATCAAATTTTGTTCCGGTCAAATTGAAAAAACAGGTTCTCTCTGGTTTCTCTATTCTATTTTGCTGCGACTAATGTTTGATAGACCGAATATCTGTCTAAAGATCCCACGCTGGACAGATGTTTTTCAGTATCTCCCAGTCTTTTCAGATTAATTATACTGATACAAAATAAAGACAGATCCCTAGATAATGAAATATGACTGAAAGCAACATTATAAACGTTGCTTGTGTTTTGTTCCTCTTTTCTTTTTAAGACAAAACTACATCACAGCTAAAACTATTCGTCCAGTTGTGGAGTCCAGTCTACAGATTAAAAAAAGTGTACTGGAAACTTTTTCAATAATCTGGTCTTTGTTATGAGTCAATCTTCAAGTAAAAATACTACAGAGACTTTTTTGTTTCCAGCTTCTCATGTGCGAGGTCTCCTCTTTGCTTCCAAGACACTGAAAATGTGTATTAATAACTTAAAAGGCTCATTCTTTGAGCGCAGGTTCCCCTTTTTGTCCCCAAGATGGCAGATGTGCCACTTGGCCACAGTGACTCTCGTATGGAGTTTGTCTTTATTTAATCTACAGCTCAGTTTACACAGCGCTTCCTGTGTGTTTACGCTTTGGATGTGATGAGGGGCACTTGATCCGTCTTACCTCACACGCAGCTAATGCTCGGAGTTTGCGGGTGTTTACGTGGCTCGAACAATAAATCGAGCACACCTCGAGTGGGTTCATACATCTGAAAGCCAATACTGTCTCTGCTGCTGCTGCTGCTGCTGCTGCTGCTGAGTGAATAAACCTGCAGCTTTGATTTCACTGTTTTGTAAGAGGAAGTGTGAGAAGCCCCAGGCCTGCGAAACCCACAGAAGTTTGTGGGAAAAAAGCTAACATAAAACTGAAACACACCTGAGAAAATGGGGCAGATTTTCTTGATTCGCAGGCTGTTCTGAAGCCGTGTGACGGCGGTTCAGTAATCTGGAAGGCTCATCAGCAGCAGACCACTCATTCATTTTGACAGAGAACACATTTTTGTAATGTTTAAGTATGTGACCTAAATGATAATCTCCATGTCTGTCAGGAGGATGGTGAGCTGCCATTTTGGATCCTGAGCCACAGTTTCACTCAGCAGGCTGTGTTAATGTGCTCCGCTGCGAACATTATTCACAGAGAACCACAAAATCCACAAGCAGAGGAGCCTCAGACCAGCTCTTACTCTGAAGATTAGACTACGTGGACTAAACATAAACCGGCTGCATTTTGTTTGAAGCTATTAAATTTTTCTACAAATTCTTGTTTAAAAATGACGGAAAAATAGAGGACAGATAAAACTAAACATGCTTGTTTCAAATTAGGGTCATTTTTGCTTAGAATCGCAGCAGATCCTGTTTAATTTAAAGCTTTTAAACCATTAAACTTACTGACACATTAACTCAGCTCACACGTATCGGACCAAAGTTTCAGGCCAGCTGTTTTGGCTTTAGGTCAAGTTATTTTTGGTTAAAGTTAGAGCGAGGATTTGCATAAACAAGAACAAATAAGTGCAGATGAGTAATCATGACTCTGCCAATTACTTTACCCTGGTTACGTTTGCGAGTTTCTGGACAACAATGGAGCTCTATGCACCAAACAAAGACGATATATCAGGCTTGGAAATGCACATTAATGTTGTTTTGTGTACAGCGAGGCAGACATGATGCTCCAGTTTTTACAGCCGTGAAGAAAAACACAGCTGTAATAAAAGTGCCTCTGTTTTCTGATAAAGACTCTGATACGCAGCCTCTGCTCATCTGTAATCCCGTTTGGAGTCAGAGGCGAGAAAAGACTCAATTACAACAGCTTTACATGAAACGTAATATGCAGCGCCGCAGCTGCGACGTGCAAGCTGCAAATGACCCGAAATACTGAACTCATATCTGCCAGGGACACAAACTGAAGGTGAAACAAGGCAGTTTTTTATTGTTTGTTCCTTTTTTAAGAATATTCATTTACTTTATCAGATAATCTGCTAATTTGTTGTTTGAACAATAAAATATCACATTTTAATGCAAATAAAAAGGGACTGTACAGTTTTCTACAGTCCATGGTGAGATCTACAAAACATAGATGATCATCTTAGACTTGAAATCACTAGTTGATTTATGACGATCAGAATAAAAATTAATTGGCAACTATCTAGCTAATTTGACTTATTACAATAACTTAAACTATCAAATATTGATTCTGGTCAGTATATTTGGCTTTTAGATTCTTGTTTAGATCAATATAATGAATTTGATGACCACAAAAATATTTTAGACAATTTTTATATAACATTTTTAAAGTCGCATAAGTTAAAACCATATATCTCGTATATAGAACAATCAATGAACTTATCACGAGAATAACTGGCAGATCAATTGTTTGTTAAATTAATAATGAAAGAAAATGTTCTGTGGCTTTCATAAAGTCATTAATTGAGTATTTGCTGAGAAAAAAATTTATAGGATGCAAATGACAAAAATAAACTCTTATAAGTTTGCACATTGCTAATGTTTAGAGCTGAAATTTGCAATTGTTTTCATTATTGATCAGTAGACTAATCTTTTTCTTTCCTAATCAACTGATCATCTGGCCTATATGTGAAAATACCAAATAATCCTTGAGCCCAATGTAAAATATTCACTTTGAAATGTTTGTTTGAGAAGCCAGAAAAAAATACTTGAAACAGTTTGTGTATTTGTTGCCAATTCATTTTCTCTCTACCAAACACTCGATTAACTGCTGTGAAGTTTAAAGGAAGCCTGGTTGAACAGTTACAAGTGAGTGATGAGTTTCTTTCTTTTCTTCTTTTTTTTCCAAATTAAGTGAATTAAAATAAACCAGGCAGAGATCACAGTCACCGAGCTCATTATCAACATGAAATAAAAGGCCCAGTGTATACGCTGAGGGCGCGGCCGGCTGTGCAGCTGCTATCCATTTTCTCATGATAGATGGGACATGAAGATTCACAAAATAAAAGCGTGTCAAAAAAACATGTACTGCATTTCCTTAAATCCCCTCTGCAGCAGTCACGGTCCCGTTCCTCAACTGGAGCTCTCCTGAAAGGAGCGGCCGCCCTGAAGCTGCTGAGGTGTTCGAGCACAGCCTCCCTGTCTGTCGCCTAAATGCAGAATATTCTCAAATTCTCACTCCTGTGTTGATCATCCACATCCCCCACCCCGCCCAGCACACCCTCCCCCACCCAATACCCATAACCCACCACAGGCAGCCCTCCCCAGCCCTCCCCCCACCCGCTGTAGCTCTGCAGACCAGCTGCAGCAGGCCTAGGATCAATTTTTAGAAAGATACTGAATAAATGTCAAGGCAGCAAATATACACATCGGCGCCACGCAGTTAAATTAAAACCCACTACAGCTGGGAGAAGCCACTGCATCCAGAAAATAAATAAATAAAAATAACATAATGCAGTGACATAATGTTTAATTACGTCACTGTGGAGTATCACAGACACTTTAAAGTCCCTCTGGGAGAAAATGAAAGACACCAAAACAACACAGAGCTCGCCGTCACTCAGCCGCACTGCAGGAATATCGCAGGAATTATCATGGAGATTCAACTGAGGACAAAGTAGCACCAACAAAGACAAGGTCACTGTTGAATGTCAGACACACAGCGCTATAGGAGCTGAAATTATTACATTAGATCAAATTAAACACCAGAGTCCTCGTGGAAACGTTACAGCAAGGCCATGACGACATTGCATTGAGACTAAAAAACACATTTCATTTCTCAGCTACAGGAGAAAATATAACCCTCGCTTTGGTGAAAAGATCACCACAGACTGAGATAAAGTCATTAAACATGCTGCAAGTCCCTATAGGATTATTATAAAGCCACTATAGGATTAAATGACCATTAAATATTCACTATAAACTCAACACCGAGTCCCTGAGGTGAATATCAAGCCCACAGGAAGGAATTAAGATATATTTTAATGATAAATAGGAGATTAAACCTGATGAAATAACAGACACATTATAAAGCTCTAAAGTGTGAATTCTGAAACACAGAGATACAAAAACCTGCTATAAATATACTTTTATGTATAATAATAAACTCACAGTAGAGAAGAAAAAAGCTGGATAAAAATAATTCCTGAGGAACTTTGAGGCAGTTATATAACTGTTGGATGAATATTAGGGGAATATAATATCACTAAATTAAGACTAATTATACCCAATAATGTCTTTACTGTTGATGAACCCACAGAGGAATATTACAGATGTTTAAGTATCATCATACTGAATACAACAGGAGGAGGAAATACTATAAACAAAGAGAGAATATCAAGCAGTTATTTATAAGTATATTGGTTGAACTAAGATGGAGATAAAATAAACCCAGATAAAGTTTGTATGGAGCTCTACAGACATCATATTTTCCTCTCTATTAATACTATAAGTTGATTTAAAAATAATTATTTTGATTACCATACAAGGAAGACTGTAATAAAGTAAATACACGATAGAGTACTACAGATGTTGTGTTAGCCTTTAGCAACATAAGAAGGCTAAAGGAGATTAAATAAAATGAAGTCAGATAAAATCACCACTGAGACCCACAGACACAATATTATACCCAGTGTGATATAATACATGATATTTTTAAGTAACATATGAACATAATAGGATTATAAAGGCCATACAAATCAGATAGTCTCCACTGATTCCTATGGGCCACTGTAGGAAAACTATAGTTTTATTTA
>JAOXYL010000078.1:18615786-18634679 GCA_028564955.1 Terapon puta
GCAAAAAAACATCCAAAGATTCCCTCAGGCTCAGAGCTTCTGTAATAATTTGATAATAATTTACAAGGCAGATAGCACAGGCCCTGCTCTCCACAGAGGTTGACAGGTTTGTCTTTTTATAAAAACACTCCTCCACCCAAAGAGTGAGGATCAGTGATCATCATCGGACCAGCCGGCCAAGCAACGGAAACAACAACAGACAGAAAACAAAGAGTCGTGACTCAGGGCGTTGTGTCGCTCAGATGACGACCTGTGAAGGTGTCGAGGTCTTACCTGTCTGCCGCCGCCGCTCGTCGTGGCAGCTCCTCTCGCATCTGTACGCACACAACAATAAATTCACTGTTAACGCTGCATTTTCATTTTCACAGGAAGAATCAAAGCAGGTTCACATTCACAGCGCACGTCATCTGTTCTTAGGAATAAAAATCTGCACTAAACAAAGTTAAAATAATCCCCTAAAACACTGAGATGGATGACAGTGTCACTGTCCCAAATTTAGTGACATCAGAGGATTAATGATGAAATGTCCTGCTGTTTATTTTAAAAATGGAGGTGGTTTAATCCCAGTGGGCCTGAAAAATAAGGGTGTATTTCAAAAAAACTTTTCTTTTTGTGATTAAAATCAAGTTTTAGTTCAAGAAAAAAGCTTTGTGTGCAGAGTCACACACACACACAAACTTCAATAGGTCTGGTTTTTTTTTTATTAATAATACCTTTATAAACCAAGTAAATTGATAAAACTGTGTGTTTGTGTCAGATTTTGCCTCATTTATTGAAGTTTTAAATATTTTATTTGATCAGACTGCTTTTTGTTCTTTTCACGGTGCAATCATCATCTGAGTGCTGCGTCGCCTGGTGCAAAATTTACAGCTGGAGGATTAAGTATAATCCTATTATAATCCGCCCTCCTTACAGTGGGCACTTTTTCAGTCGAATTCTTGGGGATAAAATTCTGCCCCACATCCAGTGTGACTCTCTCTTTGTAGTTCAGAGAGAACTACAATGAGCGGGGAGGGAGAAGGAGAAAAATCATATGAAGTTATAAAAGAAAGGCAGAAAAAATCAAATGATGATAATAATAATAATAATAATAATAATAACAATAATAATAATAATAATAATAATAATAATAATAATAATAACGTGGATGTTTGAGCTTCACTGTGCAGAACAAGATAACACACTTAAAGTCTGTTTTCATGTTTATCTGCCGAAGAGGGAGAGTTTGTCTGCACCCAACTTATATCTCTGTTTAAGACGCATAAACATAAAAAGGATTTTCAGCTACTTTTCAAGCCAATAGAGGTTTCATTTATGGAAGATTCAAGATTATTCACACTATAACTCATGTTGTCACGTTTGAGGAAATGTTACTGACATAAAAGTTTGAAAAAGAAAACAATGAAAGTTGCCCTCCTGTGCTGGAGGAGAACCACCATTTCAGAAACTTTATCAGAATATACAAAACTCACATTAAAGACAAATTATGTATATAAGTATTTTTATGCATCTTAAAACACGTCAGGAAGGGATTTTTAGAAAAGCCTCTTTTTAGGAATGACACATTATTGGTCAGTCAGTCAGTTGATAAAGAACAATGACATTGATCATAATTATTTTAGAAAACAACAGAAATATAATCTCCTTCTATTCAATAGCAGATATTGATTAAAACAGAACCATTTATTCATATTTTTACCATTCATATTGGAAAGGAACAACATATAGTCCACATAATCCAGGATCAAAACAATGAACTCCACAGAAATGAACACAGGACTATTTAAAGGAAGTGATACTTTGCTGAGGGAAAACCTGAACAGTGATCAGCTGATGGCTTCAGTCTCTTTGTTTCAGTTCTCACACACAGCAAAGCAAACACCTGCAGCAGAGAGCAGAGGACTCACCGCTCACTGTCGTCTCCGCCGTCATGTTTCCTCTCGGCTTCCCTCTCCCTCCTGTGGCTCTTTTCTCTTTCCAGGCTCCCCCCTCCGGCATTATTTACAGCAGAGAGCCTCCTCTGACTGGCTGCTCCTCGGTCAGCTGACTCCTCCAGCGGCGCCTCCTGCTCTCCACTGAGGATGTTGTTTTCTCTCCTCCTCCTCCTCCACATGGATCCAGGTGAAGGTTGAAGCTCAGCATGGGGAGGCTGCTGTCATGTGGCAAGTCGAAGGGGGGAAAGTACATCTTAGTGATAAATTACAGGGTTTATTTCCCCCTTTTATTATTTAAGATCAGTAATGTGATATCAAATGTTAATCTGAGGCTTAATCTGCAGCTGTTTGAAACTGACATCAGCATCATGTTGTGGTTGTTTTTCAGCTACCTGTGTATGGATGATGTTTATTTAAAGCACATGATCCATCAGGAGTCTTATCAATAATTTTTTGCACCTTGTGATAATTGCACATGACCACTCATCAGTATTACCCCATGCTAACAGTACTATCTATATTATATCATTTACTCTTTAATTATATATTTCATTTTTTTTGTATTTAGTTTTATTTTTCAGGATTTTTTAGTTTTTTTTAGTTTTTTTTTAGTTTTATATCTTATTTTTTCTTGCGTGCTTTTGTTAGTTGTTGTGCTCATAACAAATAAAGCCTTGAATCTTGACTCCATTCAGAAAAAAAACATTCTGCTCATCATCTTGCACACAGAACTGAAAACTGTGAGGAGAGACGAGAAAAGACATCTGATCCAAGTCATTCACAGAACACCTGGGTCTTCAAGAAAATGTAATTTTTCACTGTTTTTAAACTATTAATTGCATTGCATTAAGGAAACAAATGAACCGATTAATCAGTATCAGAAAATTGTTAGTTGAAAGTAAAATCTCGCGTGTGTGTGTTGTGCACATTTTGGAAACAAGCCTCAAAACAACTGACTGACTGCACTAATAATTTAATCATACAGCATTTTGTCATTAACAGAGCAACGAGGAGGCATAATCAAGTGATGTGAGAGGACAGTTTACTTTACTTTAAATCAAATATGCTGCTGTTGATAAGACACTTGTGTATGTTTGTGATTCTGCCACATTTTGTTTCATAAAGGAGCAAACAGGAGTTTTTGTTGGGGACTATTTTCAGCCGTGGAATGATACACGTTTGTTTGTCCTGCGATCTTTTTTGCAGCAGCAGCAGCAGGATGGCGTATGTGGAATTGACTAAAAATAAACTGTGTGTGTGTTTATGTGTGTGTGTGTGTGTTCACGGTAATTAAGCAGCATGTAACTCAGAACAACAGTGTTGCTCACTGATGTGTTTTAAACTCGTTTAATGGCACAGAGAAGCTCCATCAGGCTTCACACAGACAACACTTGTTAGAAAAATCAGTTCATTGCTGCTTTTGGTCTTTTTAACAGGATTTTCTGACAAAAAGAAGAATATCCACAGATTTATCCTTTAAAGCTACTTAAGGGAAAATGAAATGGAGACTACTGAGTCTTTAGAGGTTAATTAACCACTAATGGGAACAAAGGAGCATCATCTGTTCTATGGTTTTATATATTTAGCTTCTTTAAAGTGTTTTTCTCTTAAAGGGGTATAAAGTCAGTCGACCCCTGAGGTTGAACTTTCTGTCTCAGCTGAGGTGTGTTTAAACATATCTGCTGTTCGGTAATATTTACAACGTGCTGTACTGTACGACCACTTCGGCTTTACACAATGACGAGCACTGATGACTACAGGCCGTAAACACACACACACACACACACACCTCATCGACAGCTCCAGCTATCACCTCACGCACCCCCCCCTCTCGATAACCTCCCGGCCTGTCTGCTGCTGAAACGTGTGGAGGGATCGGTCGTTATGTAAAACCAGTCTGACTTTGAACAACACATGAAAACCCCCTTTAATGAGCGTGGAGACAGAAAAACTTCACTCAGGTTTTATTCTTATTCTTCTCTCCTCTGTCTGACACTCGACATTGTTGCTACACTTAATGGATTTTATGACATGTTTTATGACACGCTGTACAAACGAAACCTGTTTGAGCAATATCTGCACCTTTGGATCGTCTTTTTATGCTGATTGTTTTATTGTGTAATACGAAATTATAGTATGACAGAACCAACGCTGTTTTATTGAGGAATTCATGTTATCGAGGCCTCAAATATCAGGTAATCTCCTCAGGTAATCCAGGAGGGGGCGCCACAAATTTGAACTTTTATAGGTGTGTGTGAGCTGATGTTATGATATGTACCACACACACGCACGGATTTCCTGCTGCTCTTTAATTTAATAAGATTAATTTTCAAGCTTACATTAAACTGTGCATTATATCCATCTTTTATTCTAATTTTGCTCATTATGATTGGTCTGTACTGTACTATTTACTATGTTTTTTTCTGAAAAAGAACAAAAATTAAGATTTTTTATAGTTTTTTGTGTTTTTTTGTCTCTGTATGATGGTAATATTTTGTTTCTAACACACCAGAGTATGCTGTATATATAAAGAGTTGCTTTGAATACTTTAATATTCTCTGTGGTGCTTATAACTGCAAAAACATCTACTCTGTATATTTTTTTAAATCGTTTGGTTTTTTTTTTAATAGTGAACCTATGTCTCTCCATGTGAACTTCTCCCAGATCTTTAGTTTTATATCCATTTTTAGTCTGCATTACATGTGCAAAGATGAATAATTGGCATCAAATTGTCCCTGTGGTAATTTGACTTTGTTCTAACAGCCTGTGTGGTGTTTGACAGTCTTCCTGAATAAAGAGCTGCGTTGACGTGCAGCTCAGCTCTGACCTCTGCTGTGAAGCTGTTGCCATTGTGTCGATATGCTGCAGGGCTTTTGGCTCGGTCAGTCACATGTAGTTCCCTTTACCGACACGACGAGGGCAGTAAAGCGCAGACTCAGACACAGACAAGGTGATAAATTAAAGGAAAAACCTGATTATAAAAAAGTCATGTGTGGAAATATAAAAGATGCAGATGCTCACATACAGGTGAGAAGCATTTTTTTGAGGGGTGGTTTGGATTCATTTGTCCCCTTTTGAAGAAAGAGTCACTGTAAAACAAACGCAAAGTCTCTTTCGCCTTCATCCTAAAGTGAAATATTTCTGTCACTGATGTTCTGATGAAGATGAAAATTATGTGAATCAGACGTTTTCATCCTCCACAGTCAACATCCACAACTCTGAGTTCTCCACCATCACCATCATCAAAACAGCATCATCTGTCACACCTGTATCATCATGAAGTCATCTGTGTGTTTTTAACAGCTTTTTTCCACCAATGACACACCCAGATTCAGACAAGAGTTCCTAGGAACACAAATTCCTCTTTGTTCCTTATCTTTGCACAGGACCTCTTGATAAATGAAGGCACTTTATTGTAGGAGGGAACCTCAGGTGTAAATAATCCAAATAATGAAGTTTAATGAGGCTGGTCTCATTGTGCATGTTGGCTCACTGGCTCACTGTCACAGCTTACTGGGACACTTCTAACGATATTAAAACAGACATTTTTAATTTTATACAGTAACTCTCGCGCCTTTCTGTAAGTAAGTCCAACATTTAATATGTCATCTCCAGAAATGCTCTTTGTAAAGAGACGTGCTGAAAAGGAAACTGTTCAGATTAGTTCTGACAAACAGGATCAATTTTATTTCATCCATCAGTTAATTAATTTTGATCAAGTGGCTGCAAAATGTGGTCAACGCTCCAGTAAAAACGTGGTGGTGATCACATCACAGAGGTTTCCACCTGTCATCGAATGTCATTTAAAAAGAGGCCTTATTAGAGAGATCAATTCCTGCAAAGTGGACACAGCAGGTCCAGGTACGGATCTTTACCAGGTGGGATCCAATTCAATCAGGCACAGTAATCAAATTAAACTCCCCCTCCCCCCACTGCCCCTTTGATTTGAGATATTGACCACATTTCTGAGAACAAAGTGGATCAGTGACTCTCTTAATCTTTGCTCTCTGTATAATGATTAAAGTGTGTGTGTGTGTGTATGTGTGTGTGTGTGTGTGTGTGTGTGTGTGTGTTATAGGTTACCTATTTGGGGCAGCAGAAATTCAGATTAAGTCGTCTAATTTTGTGTTGTGTAACATCCTTTTGGATTTTGGTTTTTTGTCTGGCACGAACAGAGCATGTGTTGTCTCTTTCATGTGGCCCAATACGTTTTTTATTATTTTGGACTTCATGCTGTGTTGTGTCCTGCAGCAAAGTGTTTGTAAATGGTGTAACTTAGACCTTTGACCTTTGCTCCACATTCACTCAGTTATGGCTAAAACCCACAGTGGTTTTTATTAATGCACCATTGTTGTGTGAAACAAAGGGATGGTAATGTCTCATTTTCCCTTCAGCACCATCAGCAGATTGACATTTTTGGCTTTTAATTAAATGTCTCATTTTTCTCTGTATATCTATGAAGTATGTTTCAATTTCAACTCTATTTATGTATAGAGCAAAAACAGCAATACAACAAAAACTTCATGCAGACACGGAAGTAAATTGTTTGATAAAGTTGAATATAACATGAATGCTAATGCACAACTCCCTCTTATGTTGTTCGAAAAAATTGTCTTGTACCTATCTTGTAGATTTACATGTTATATTTTGATATTTCACTTTAAATATGAGATTGTACGGAAGACAAGGACGGCCATGTTTTTGTCGCTATATCATAATAACAAAATAATTCACCTGTTATCACAAGAAAATGGAAGATCATTTATCCTTATTACTAAAATGTTTATTTATTTATTTAGTTAGTTTTGACTCAACAGGTGTCTGTTGGCTACGTGGACGCTGTGGAGTCATTGTGTACAGCAGGTCTCACAAGAAACAGTTTGACCTTAGTAATGTCTTTATCATTTCTATATAGTATATATTAGCTTTATTTGAGCAGCATCTGGCTTTGTTACTTTGAGATAACGACATAATTAACTTAAATCTTGAGATAATGTATTATTTTAAAAATTGCAAGCACGGCCATTCTTGGCTTCCATAAAATTGAAATATAACCCAAAGAAAAATATAATAGTGTTGAAGTATTGCATACTTATTTGTTAATTAAGTAACATTTTGTATGCAGTAGATGCTAAATGCTTAAACTAAGAGCTCCCTGAAATAAAATAAAATAAAAAAAGAAATATAATATTGTTGCAACATTTCATTTCAATGTAGTACAAAACTTATCAATTTATTCATAATTAATTCATTTAGTATTTAAGTATGCAGTACACACAGAGTTAATTTTGTTGGTTAAGATAAGGGCTCCCTAAAACAAATGGTGAAAATTATATTTCCAAAAAAAGAAATATTGTATTGTTGAGGCATAATATTTTTAATTTAGTATAATTTAGTGCGTAGTGACTGCTTTAGTTTAGCTGAGAGCAGCTAAAATAAGTCATATAATCAATAAAACATAATAAATATAAATGTTAAATATAATAGAAATATAATACTGTTGAGGCTTTTCATATCTTATCATTCATTCAGTATAATTCAGTATATTTTAGTATGATTTAGTAGCATTTCTGACCACAGGTATCCTACATATTCTTTGTGGGGGGGTTGGGGGTCTCTCCTGCAGGTGCCCGGTCTCGGTGCCGCCCCTGTCTCAGCAGCCTGCCCTCAGTAAACACACTATTTATACAGGGAGCATCTGCAGCTGCCACCACGTGTTTCCGCGCTCAGGAAAGGGTTAAAGACCAGATCCAGGTCCGCTCTCGGCTCTCCGGCGGTCACATCGCTCCGCCGGCCAGCCCCGGAAATCTCCGCCCGCCGCGCTTACAGGGAGCCTCGGACGCTGCCCAGACCTGTTCCCGGAGAACCGGAGACACCCCCCCCCCTCCGCCCCCGCGCCGTGCCCTCTGCTTTTGTAAGTAACCGGCCGACCGTCGCTGTCGGTGCCGCCTCCGGTGTCGCGCAGAGCAGAGCGGCGTCGTCCTCTCCGGGGCCGGGCCGCTCCCCGCTGCCGTTAGCCGGCTCTCCGGCGCGGAGGCCGGGCGGCAGCGCGGAGCGGAGCCGGGCGGCCGGAGCTGACAGGCGGGGACGGAGGGAGGAGGAGCGGGGCTGTTTCTAGGGGAAAAGCTGGGGAGGAAAGAAAAAAAAACACCCCCCCCCTCCTCCTTCTCTCTCCTTTTTTCCCAACACACACACACACACACGGTTTGACAGCTCCATTTTTTCCGGTCTGGATTAAATCAGGCTCCGGTGAGGGGCGCGCGGTTCGGCCGTTGGCATGCGGAAATCGGCGCCTTGTGAGCGGCCAGAGGAGCTGCCGAGCGGCGGGGACCGAACCGGAGCGCGGAGAAACACGCAGATGTTTATGCGTGTGTGTGTTTATCCGTGTGTGTGTGTGTGTGTGTGTGTGTGTGTGTGCAATAACGTCGTAGTGTCCCCGTGCTGTCGGTTTGTTTGACGTGGTGAGTGTCGGGTCGGGGCCTTTCGGGGGCTGATTGACCGATAATTGGTGTCTGCATGTGACACAATGAGAAATAATCTCAGCCAGGATCTTATTTGCACGTTTGTTGGAGCATCACACTTCTAAAAATTAAAATTCAACCCAACAAGATCACATCCACATGCAAATTTATGTTTAATAATCCCCCCAAAAGATAATTAATGATCCTTTTCCTCTTCAGCCTGAAGATGATCTGAACAAAAAGCCTCCTGTGGATTCTTGGTGAATAAAATATTAAAATGCAAAGTTTGGTTAAAGTTGAATATGAAACTTTGAAAATGACGTGAAGATGCATCTGAGGGATTTTTAGTAAGTTTGTTTGTTGTTTGAATGCATAATAACAATATTTTTATAATCATATGTAGTGATGTGAGAGTCAGGATGTAAAATCTTTTGTTTGTTTGTTTTTTAATCAAGCTCAGGGTGTCAAAAGGTGTCAAACAAAATAAAAAAAAACATCAGAGCAACCTGCCTGTTTTCCTCCAGTGAAGAAATTCATCACGAACGTTGACTTTTTAGTGTATTTTCAGAAAGCTTCAGTAAGAGGAGAGACCTCTGGGAGCTGTGGAGACATCTCCCTCTTAGACAGAGCCCTCCCCTTCGGAGCAGACAGTTTAATTATTTCATTCTTTTATTTTGTTTACCACTTCCTGTGGGAGACGTGTCCTGACATCACTCCGGGGTTTGTTGTGAGCCGGTCAGCAGCTCTTAGACTTCCTCGGGTTTTGTTTTTGTCTCCTGTCACGACACAAACGTGAGAAAAACGACCTGGTTATTTGATGTTTCACTCACCAAAACAAATAAAATCTGTCGTGTTCAGACCCGGCTGACCGACGCGTGTCCCCGCAGAGTCCGACCTGGTTGCGTCCTCAGCACCATGTCCAGCCGAGGAGGAAAGAAGAAGTCGACCAAGACGTCCCGGTCCACCAAGGCCGGGGTCATCTTCCCCGTGGGACGCATGCTGCGCTACATCAAGAGGGGCCTGCCCAAGTACCGCATCGGGGTGGGGGCGCCCGTCTACCTGGCTGCCGTCCTCGAGTACCTCACTGGTGAGGTTTGATTTATGGAGAGGGGAGAGTATAAAAAATGCATAATTGAACACAGAGGAGACTTTTGTTTTTTCTTTTTTTATGAGGGAACAAACATCTGATCTGCAGCCGTGTTTTCCTCACCAGTGACAGCCGTGGGTGTGAATGGATCACAAGATCATTAGTCATGTTTTAGGATCTACAGGTGGTCAAAAACTGGTTCTCTTTTACAAATACAAGCCGGTAAAAACTACAACACCGATTCTGTGAAATCTTATTGGAAATATCTGAGACTTCTTCTAAGAGCAACTTAAGTTTTTTTAATCTTTCATCTGTGGGTCCTGGTGAAAAGAATGTGTCATTAATTGAGTTTGCTTAAGACCACCCAAAGACATGAACTCATTTATTTATTCATTTTACTTCCATCTTCCTCTGAAATCGTGTTTTTTGTGTTTTCTCTGCAGCTGAGATCCTGGAGTTGGCGGGAAACGCGGCCAGAGACAACAAGAAGGGTCGTGTGACGCCGCGACACATCCTGCTGGCCATCGCCAACGACGAGGAGCTGAACCAGGTCGGCCGCAGCTCCTTTCTGAGGACCTTTGTTTTATTTTATTTTCCTTTAAAGCGACGTGATCTGCAGCGTGAGCGACAACAGCGGCGGCGTTTTTCATTCTGTCGCTCGAGTATAAAAGAAAAAACAGCTTTAACGTCACCGTCCGGTTTTTATCTTTGTCGTCCCGTCTCAGTTGCTGAAAGGCGTGACGATCGCAGCCGGGGGGGTCCTGCCCAACATCCACCCGGAGCTGCTGGCTAAGAAGAGGGGAGCCAAGGGAAAACTGGAGACCCCGGTCTCGCCCGCCCCCGAGAAGAAACCCAAGCCCGTCAAGAAGTCTGTGACCAAGAAACTGAGCGGGAAAAAGGGGGGAGGGAAGGCGAAGGTACGTCTTCGCTTGAACAGTCTGATTATTGTGATGAAGGCCGAGTGTGTTTGTGGAAGTGGAGACAGCTCTGACGTTATCGACGACCTGAGAAGAAGTTTTCTTTAAGAGCATCAGGAACATTTAAACTTTTTAACTGATCAGCATCGTCGTGTTTGTCCTGATTGAGTCTTTAAAGACGTGCAGAGTTTGTAAAACGCTTAGTTTACTATTTAAAACTGACCCAATTTCCTGAGGAATCAACCCAAAGAGGCGTTCTAATTTTTATTTTCATTTGCATTAGAAGGAAACGTTTCCTAGACGTGTTTCGTTTAAACTCTTTAACACAGTCGCGTCAGGAGCGTTATCGTTGCCTTTGGATCATTAAGTCCTGTAGTTTGGGTTGTTTCCGTAACAATGCCATTTAAACTCGGGTAGCAGCCACAAAAAAACTCAATTGAAATGACTGAAAATGCAAATCAGGTCTTTTCTCAAGCAAACAGCGACGGAGGACAAATAAATGTTGACTCCTGAGTATTTCCTCACATAAACATCAACAACAAAATGTGGTGCTCATATTCAGGTCGTCTTCTTCTTTCTCATTCTTCTCATTCTTCTTTCTTCTACTCATTTTGTTAGGTTAGACAAAAAGTGACGATCTTCATCTTAAATAAAACAATAAAACAGCTTAAACAATAAAGACATCGTTTAAAGTTTCCATCCAGAAGATAAATCAAAGTGACGGCACAGCAGCAGATCTCGTCGTAGCTTTCGTCGTTATCACGCCGTGGCCTCGCACGACCTCTCGCGTCCCCACAGGAGAAAAAAAAAAAAAAAAACCCTCACAACCGCTGTGTGCTCTGTGTCCTCGGCAGAAACAGGGCGAGGTGAGCAAGGCGGCGTCGGCCGACAGCACCACAGAGGGATCCCCCGACAGCTTCACCGTGCTCTCCACCAAGAGCCTCTTCCTGGGTCAAAAGGTCAGTTTGTCTCTGTTTAAAAAAAAAAAACACACACATCAACCTCAGGCCAGTTTAAGATAAGTGTATAATAAACTACCTAACTCATGCCAGACTAAGAAGTGCATAAAAAAGTAATAGCTTGACATCTGATTCATGATGAAAGACGAAGAAGTTCTGTATTTTGTTCAGATTTTACACACTGTTAGATCAGCCTCGTCCAAAGAACTGAGCCAAACTCGAGATTCGTTCAAAGATGACGTGAGAATGTTTTCTTGATTAGCCTGTGTCAGAGAGAGCGACCTGTTTGTGATATTTTGTGCTGTAGATGTAAGTTTCCATCACGCTGCACTTCCTAACAGACGCGCTGTAATCAGACTTCACGAGCGTGAGGCGTCGTCGGCTGAAACCGCGACCGCTCGTCTGCCGGATCTCAGATCTGCTCGCTCCCCGCGCTTTTTCTCCCGCTGAGCACAAAGGCGTGTTTTTAACCTGTCTTCTTTTTTTTTTCCTTCTTCTCTGAACTGAAACATGGAAGTAAATTTGCCTGAAAGTCTCATCTGAGCGCTGTCAGGCCTCGAGATAAGACGCTCACAGGAGCAGATTGGAGTTTGAACAACATGAAAGGCGGCGGAGCGACACCGAATGACTCAAGGATGATGCAAGACGCGTCACCGCTCCTTAATTTACGATCATAACGACGGTAAATGACATCAGTTGCATCGGTTTGGCTCTTTTATGCTGAAAAACACACCACGCGTGCTGCACTTTGGAGCACTTCAGATGCATCCTCTCTGATTATTTGCTCGCGTGTCGCGTAACATGAGCCGAACCGACTGTTGTGATCTGCATTTCTTACAATCTGCAGAAACGAAAGAAGAACAAAATGTGGGGAAATTTACTTCCGGAACGTTTCAGCTCAGTTTTGACTTTTAACTGCTTCTGATGGCGCCGCATGCTTTGGTCCACCCGCATACGCTAATACTAATATATTATTTAATGTTAATGGATTAACCTGATCTGATGTGGCGGCACGCACGCTTCTTTTTCAGTGATCTGTAGTGGGAACAAATCTCTTCTGCTTTGCTTGAGTTTTACCACGAGTGAATTGATATTTTAGGAAACCTCGGCTGTAGTTTGGGAAAAAAAACCAAGTAAAATACATTAAAAAATTAAACGCATGGCCCAGGGTTGTTTGAGTGCACGTCCCTGTGTGCGACCCGAACGCCCAGCGACGCCGTGATTCGTCGACACTCTCTTCATTAGCAGAATGGCTCGGCGCTCGATTGTGCAGCTGACCACAGATTACAGCAGCTGCTAAAATCGGCGGATGATAATTAATCAAATGAATGCAGTTAACCTCCCACTGATTAAGATAATGAACCCGTGAATAGAAAAGCAAGTCTGTTTCTGTTTTATAGACTTAATTATCGTAACTGCGCTTTCCCTGCCCGAGTGTTCAGCCTCTGTCGTCGCTGCTCTCACTGCTTTCTTTTCTTCCTTATCTTTTTCTGGGGGGGTGATGATTTGGGGACTTGACTGTTTTAATCTCTGGAGGTGAAATGTGTTTGTTTTAAGAAATGACTTTAAGGACGAAGGCTATGCAATGAAAACGGCGTTTAAAAGGATACCTTGACATTTTAACTTTTTCATTTTAGGATATTTATTCAGTTAAACTGGTGTTGAAACTGAAAGCGTGAGCTGCAGGAAGCTTTCACAAAATAAACATTAAGCACCTTAATCAACTACCAACACAGCTACAAAGGTTAGGATGTGTTTTTTTTTTTTTTTTTTTCTACAGAATAAAATCACAGGTGTAAATAATCAGATCAGCGTTTCAGGGTCCCGGCCTCGTTGACGTCGGCTCAGGGACACTTAAACAGAGCGGAGCTGTTGTTAACGTCACGGGCAACACCTGTGCTTCCCCGCTTTGACAAAGCGTTGTAAAAAAACACTAATTTAAACAGCATTTTTCAGTCTCCTCCGTACCGGATCCGTCCCTCGTGGTCGCGGCCAGTCGCTCCCCCGCGTGGCACGAAAGCGGTCCCTCATTATCCGAGCTGTTTCCATCGACATTTTAAATAATTTATCATTTCTAAATCGATGCACCTGCAGGCCTGCTGTCCTCTCCTGAATTATTCCAGTCTTTGCAATTTGCTTTGAAGACTTGCACAGTGCGGTTCTCACGCAGAGACGTTTTTATTTTTTCTAAGATAATATCGCAGTTCAGCCTTTGTAGCAGTGTTTTAGTTGTAGGCGATAAACCGACACACAAATAGAAAGTCAAGGTGTGCCTTTAAGCCGCGGTGTGAACCTGGTTTTAATGGCTTTGCTTCCTCCCCTCTCCCTTCCTTGCTCTCCCTCCTCCTCGGCATGCCTCCCCCCCGTTGCTTCCCCCCCTCCCCCTCCGCAGCTCAACCTTATCCACAGCGAGGTCAGTAACTTGGCTGGCTTTGACGTGGAGGGGGTCATCAACCCCACCAATGCTGAACTTGAACTTAAAGATGATCTAGGTGAGCTTCCCTCACCTCCCCGCACTCCTCTCTGGTCCCAGTGGCGTTTGAGATTTTTTTTTAAAAATCCTTGAATGTCTGAATTAAATTGAAATAAGGAAGAAAGAGGGTCAGACTGCTCGATGTGAGCTCCAGCAGGTCTGATCATTCACACAGTGGGAGACTGAGGGCGGATGGTGGACTCGCTGATGAAATCTGGTGTATATTTATAGTTTCTGATCAGAAAATTCACAAATTCTGCAGCAAGATCGGATTAGAAATTGCAATACCAACACACTTGTGAAAATTGGATTTTTCTAATAAAAAACACAGTTTGAAATAGGCAGAAAAATGAGTTTATCTCCATCCTCTCAATCAGCATCCTCTTGTAGCAGAAAATACACATTTGGAAACATGAAGTGAAATAGATCAAGTGAGTTTAAATCAACACTTAACAAAGATATTTTTTTTAAAAAAAACAGCTTTAAATTTAATGCAGCTACACAACATTGTCAAATCAGCGTTGCTTCGATAGCGGTCTGCTAGACATCCAACTACTCTCAGATCATTTTAATACAACAGTGTTTTTTTTTTTTTATTTACATCTTTTTTTCCACATGCACTCGTGTGATAAAATGACTTATCTAGACCGACCCTGCTCTCTCACTTAAACTGAGGGTCAGGTCTTGCAGATCAATAGAGTTGCACATAAAATGCAATTCCCAGTTGCAGGATGTGAATTTCTGCAGAGGCATTCAAGGATTTTATCAGAGCTGCTCAGAGCAGTGATCCTGCTTGCTCTTTGCATCACAGATGTATCGAGGTTTATTCCAGGTTGTCCTCCTTTCAGATGGCTGCCCGACCTTTGTAGTGATTATTAATTACTGTGATTTCAGGACCGTTTCTGGCATGAAATGGAGCACTAATTTACTAAACCTCCTTTTAGTTGCTCGCGGCAGCCTGACTGTAAGGTCGGCGGCCTGGAGAGTGATCACAAAGGTCTTCGCTCATTTTAATGAGCCAAGAAACCAGGACGACACAATTAGTCAGAATTCAAAGAGGGTTTACTTTCTTACTGCCCCAGTTAACAAAAAAACGATTAATTTTTTAAAGTCCACCTTAGCATGCAGTCCGGTGTACTGACCGGTGTAAGAAAGACCGATGGAGATGAATTGCACTTCTGTTTTGAAGTAATTCTGGCTAACGGTGCAGTCCTGCTTCCTAATGACATAAAATGACCCACCGTGTCCTCAGCTTGTTTCCTTTGAAGTCCTGAGCCAACACGGAGCGCGCTCACTTCTGTCTCTCTTCTTCCTGTTCTTTTCTCTCGTCCTTTATTTCTCCCCACGTTTTTGTCCCATCTTGTCGCCCCCCCCTCCCCCGATCGCTCACTGTGTTTTTTTACCACCATGTTGTCTGCCTGTTGTCTGTCGTTGTTGTCGTTTGTAGTTGCAAGTTGTCCAAGCCGACATTTCCATCGTGGAGAGCGACGCTGTCGTTCACCCGACCAGCTCCTCCCTCTATACAGGTGGTGAAGTAGGTAAAGGAACCACTGACACCACGGAGACCCGCCTGTCTGCTCTCTCTGCTTCTCCCCGCAGTCTGTGGACAAACCCCGCAGCAGCAGCACAGTTTTAACTCTGCATCGCCGTGGTATTTTCACGTACTGTAGTCATTTGGTGAAGCGTCGACTGAAAGGGCTATTATTGTGCCACGAGTGAAAATGAACTTGCAGAGGCTTGAAACGAACAAGCGGAGACTATTTCATGTGTGCAATTAAGTGCCTGTGGGAAAACTGCAGTTTCCAAGATTTGAACGTCGGCTGCCAGAGGGCTGCAGTCACACGCTATGTTTTCAATAAACCTCACCCAGAAGACAAACTCAATGTGGACATTGTGAAAAGGATAATTTGAATTTGGCAGCCTCCTGCTTTAGGGGGGGGAAAAAAAAGGCTGTTGGCTGGCTGCTGACTCCTGTTTTCTGAGATGTCGGAGATTCCTGCATTTTTATGCCCCAAAAATGAAGCGATCTCATTTCAGCTGGAGTCTCTTAAAGCAGAGTGACTGAACGACCCGGAGACATCAACATCTCATCACAAACCCTCATTATAAATCTATTTTTTTATACTTAGTATTATGAAAAGTTCAACATAGCTCAACTTTTGCTGCTTTGAAATTGGATGATTTTGAAACCTGACGACAATATTTCTGTTTAAGTGTGATTTTATGCGTCTGATAATGTCCAAGTTGTAAAATCTTGTCTCATATTATGATTAATATTATCACTATTATCATTTTTTACCGTGAACCTCTGTGCTTGCGAGCTTCCAAGCTTGCTACTTAAATTCGTCTCCCCCGATCGTATTTCTCGCTGTTACCTGAAACGACACGCCCTCGCCCTCGCCGCATCAGCCGCCGCTCCGTCCTCATCCGATTACACTAAATGTTCGTTATCTCGAGCAACTTTCAAGCCTTTGCCAGTTTATTTTCACATCATGCAGCCGGCCTGCGGGTACAGCTGTGAGCGGCCTGTGTGTGTGTGTGTGTGTGTGTGTGTGTTGCAGTCATCCCTCTAAATAAAATGTATACAGTGCTTCCTATTATTAGTCAGTATATGAGTGCTGTTAGTCCTGTAGGAGCGTTGAGAGAAATGTGATCTGCAGAACGTTCGAGCGTCTCGTGTTTTTCGTACACGACCGCACGAGTCGTGTAATCTTCCTCCTGCTGCTGCCTGCTGCTTTGTTCACTCGACTAAAATGTGGAAAAGCCTCATTCCTCTTAACCTGCGCCCCCTCGGCTGTGCTGTCAGTTGAAGTCTTGAATTCTCAACTTAAACTAACAGATCAGCAGAATTAACGAGCAAATAAATGTTTGATTTTTTTTTTTTCCCACACTGATTGGCTGTAGAATAATTCAAAAAGCTTCCCTCTCATAGTTTGTAAAACCTTTTTTTTTTTTTTTTTTTTTTAAAGGCTGACATTAACCTGAGTGTGTTTTCTCTCTCGCCTGTTTTTTTTTTTTTTTTTTTTTTATGTTTTATGGTTTTGGAGCTACAACATGAACTGCTTCGGCTTCAGTAGGCTTGAATCACCTCTTTCCTCTCTGGTTTCTTGGCGGCGTCTCTCTCTGGCTCCGAGCGAACCTGAAATAGTGGGATGGACGTGGAGCGACTCCCTTTATCCAGCAAAATAAACTGAAAAGCTCTCCCGTTGGCCTCATAACCTCAGGATGCATCTTTCCCCTCCTCAGAGTTGAATTCGGATCATTTCTGAGTATTTTACTTGAAATGTGTACAGACCTGATCAGCAGGGCTTTTACAGTTTCACCTTTAACTTTCGGCGAAGTGTTTTTTTCTGTTTGAAAGTGAAGGAAAACACCCTCGGAGCGCTGCAAATGAGCCAGCGTGAGGACAGAGGGAAGTAATTACAGAGAGTTGGTTAGTTTAACTGACTCAGAGTGAGTCATTTTGAATCTTCGCGTTTGATTTGTGGGACTTTCCCCGAGTCTCCCAGATAAAATACAGAAACAGAAACAGGGAGCTCAGAGACTCGGGAGAGACGCCCGGCGAAATGATTGACAGCATCGTTGTCTTCCCGTCTGTCTGTCTCCATTTCTGCCTGCTTTACGTCCGTCTGCATGACATCACCTTTCCTCCTCCTCCTCCTCCCCGCCGCCGCCTCGCCCGCCGGTGCCGGAGGACGTAATCACTCCGGTCCTCTCTTCCTCTCTCAGGCTCCGCTCTGGAGAAGAAGGGAGGGAAGGAGTTCACCGACGCGCTGCAGGAGCTGAAGAAGAAGAACGGCCCCCTGGAGGTGGCCGGAGGTAAGTGCGCTGCCAGGACGCTGCCCGGACACGCCCGACAGGCCCGAGCTTCACTTTACAGATCAAGATCGATTTTCTTTTCCTTTTTATACAAAAAGCAGTTTGTCATGTTTTGCTCTGAGGAGCCTGAAGGTCTTGCCAATTTTCTGGTTTATCAAATCAGGATCTGTTTGACGTCACATTACGTTTTGCAGAAAAATCCCGTTGGACTTGAGGCTGAATTGATGAGAATTTGGTGGTCAAAGCTCGAGGTCACCCCGATGAACTGAGCACGTTCTGGGTGATTCTCACAAATTCTTACACCACAAAACTTCAAATGTCTGAAAAATGATGAATTAATGACACATTCATCCAAAAGGTCAAAGGTCAACTTCTCCGTGTACTTTTTTTTTTGGCACATTTTTATTTATTTGGACCCTGATGTACTTATCTGACACTCTTCACCTCCTTTTCCTCTCGCAGTCTGCTGGTTTAATGGTTCTGATGATACTGAACTTCAGGTGATGGTAAAAATAGTCTCTTACAGGAAACTGCAGTCTTACATGTCAACATAATGATAAAAACAGACTCTTCATACCTTTCCTTATTAGACAAACATGTATGTAAACCCACGGCGGGGCGGCGATTCTAGTTTTGAATAGTAAATGAAGACGAAAAACAATAAGTTAAAGTTAATCAGAAAAATAAAAGGACATGCAAAGATTGTTTATTGATCCCACAGTGGCGAAATGTCACTGTTACAGCAGCTCAGACAAGGTAAAAGAGACGTCAGTAAATAATAGAGACAAAGTGGCACCACGTAAAAATTTTATGACACACAAGACAGCCGGTTCAGCTTTTTTCAGATTTTAACAAATGAGAAAAGACAAGACGGTGTATTTTTCATGCTGTAGTTTATTATTTTTTTACTCCGAGCTTAGAAGTGAATCTGTAGATTTTATGAGCAGAGATCCACTCACAGCAGCTTCTATCACAACAAACTTCAGCTCAAACCTCATCCAGCGACACACTCGTCTCCTCCGTCATCCAGTTTTGCATTTGTGCTGCCGCTCATTTGTTTTTGTTTTGCACTTTTTTTTTTTTTTTCCATACACCGCCTCAGTGTTATGCGACTTTCTTCGAATGTCACTGTTGGTAAAAGTGCATATTGATCTACTCGAGCACCACCCAGCTCCTGTGACGGTGATGTCGGAGTGTCCCGTAAATCTCTGTGCACACACACACACACACACACACACACACA
>JAOXYL010000078.1:19128982-19139662 GCA_028564955.1 Terapon puta
TTGCTCCACATTTTGACAAACACTTGGTCAAAACAATCCCTACACTGTACCATCATTTTCTACCAATTTAGTAATGGTGGTCTAAACACATAAAAAACTTTTTATATAAAACAAGCAGATTTTGTAAATTCCCCTGTCAGTACAAACATGTTGAGATTTCATAACACAGAATAATTTCCTCCTCCATTAATCCAGAATATAATCATATATATATAATTAATATATTTTTAATCATCTAGTTATGTTCCTTTTATTGACCTCTGCAGTACTCTCTATGAACAAATGTGTGCTATTTCCACAGTAATACATTTAAGTTACTTATATGTAGGAGTTTTTTTTTAATCACGATGCATTAAAAAAGCTAATTATTGTGTCTCAGTGCTACGTTTTTCTACAAGCTATCAAAATGAACAGAGGTGTATGGCAAGTGTGGGAGTGATAATAGAGGAAGTAAAGAGAGAGATCAAGAGATGAGGGGTGGGGAGGGCGTAACTGCCAGTATTTGGGTGTCCTCTCCTCCATGTTTCCATTCATAGAAACATTTTCCCTTTCTCTCTCTCCTCTCTCGTTCCACCACTGGCTGCCCTGTGGGGGTGGATGCTGAGCCGGGGAGCTCTGATTGGCTGCAGGTCACACAGGAGAACACGCGGCGCACCAATGGCAGCTCCCCGTGGCTCGTGCATCACAGTGAGGTCATGTGGAGCGGAGGAGGATTAAGGGAGCTTAATCTCAGTTCACACCATCGCACTGCAACAACACGACCGACTGGATGAAACCGCCAGTGCTGGTTCAACTGGTTCAACTGGTCATCAAAATAACGCATTTATAGCGACGTAAAATAGACGTTTTTTTCCACTATTTCACAAGGTGTTTTTCTCTTTTCCTCTTATTTGTACTGTATGTGAGCCTTGTTTCAGTGTGAATAATTGAAAATAACACACATGGTGGAGACATGTACACCCACAGACTCAGCTCAAATAATCCAGCAGCACAAAAAAACACAGGAGAACCAAAAATATCAAAGAATCAACTCCTTTTTGAGAGTCTGAGATAAAAAAACAAGACAAAATTGCTTTTTTATGGTAATATCTATCACAAAACCACTGCTTTGAATTGGTTTCTCGTACTCTTCCAGTTCCTGATATTTCATGTACTCCCTGTATGCTGCATATGACCGCTGACCTCAACACATTGTGAAGGACAAACTGGTTTACTGATATGTATTTATGTAAAGTATAGCTAAATCTACATGCAAAAGATGTGAGAGCTACTGCAGTTTGGACATATATAGTATCTACAGGCACCAGATCTTAAAACTGCAGTTTTCTCTTTCTTTTTAAAGCTTTAGTTTGTGTGTGCTGTTTAGTACTTTACATCTTAAACCTGAAAAATATAAATGTTTTTTAACTGAAAGCTGAAAAGAGTCACTGTGTGTCCTCAGTTCTCCAGGATCATCCTCCCACTTACTTTGTTGAGGGCAGAAGGTGTCCAGACCAGGTTTGATTTGGCTGAAGAAATAAACTGGATGCACCAAAATAAAAAAAAAACATTATTTTGAAATGCTGAGGACAGAAAACAGCATATAAGTAGACTCATGAATAAAAGTCTACTTATTCATGAGCTGTCCATATACTGAGAAATTCTGCAAAGATGTGGAAAACTCAATGTCATCATATACGCTGATGATATCTTATTCTGCTACATTACTTTATCATAAACCTTTATTCTTATTCTTGAATTTTCACAAGATGAGATGGCTCTGCAAAGGCCTGTGAATAATGTGCTTTAGCTTTGTGACATCCCTAGATTACACATTTGAATCTTCTAAACTGTATTAGAAGCATATAGCTTTGTGCTTTATCTATTCTCTGTATTTTATGTATTTGTTTTCTTTTCATTTTTTACTTATTTCTCTTATTTTCCACATAACTGTTTGTGCAATTTATATATTAGATATTCTCTTTCCACAAGTTGTTACGTGACTTTCTAGTGAATTACTGTTTCTGCATTCACATAATGATGACGCTTTTGTTTTTTTTCAGTGAACAGAGGGAACAAAAAAAAACATCCAGGTAGCTAACGTCATTTTCTAAACATGATTAATTCAGTGTTTGTGTAGGCCTACATTGCTTTTCAGCAGCAGCGTTGCCCAAAGCTAATTTTGATTAGTTGTCATGGAAACCAACAAAGCAATGAGGTTGTATTACCATACAAAACATGAGACACAAATAAGGCCAATATCTGCTGGATTGTTGAGTTAATGCTATTTCACATATGAAAACAACGTTGACTGAAAACCTTTGAATTCATTGCAGCTATGAAAGCAATTATCACTCAGTTTCCGTAGCAACCGCATCCGCTAACGGAGCCTCCTGTCTATGCCACCATTTGTCACTGTTTTTCCAGAGATCTGACTGCGTTTGTTTGTTCGATTGTTTGTTTGATTGCTTTTTAAGACATATTTTGACGGTTGCCTCTTCCTGAAATCTGCCTGTTACCAGTAAGTCGGCGCCAGCTGTGATTTCAACATTTGACTCATAATTTCAGTATTTAAAATGACATAAACCACAGTGTTCACTTTAAACATCCAAGATACAAAAAATAGGTAATCTCCACATTACAGCCCACATCAGACGAAACACTAATAGACGCTGCTTAAAAACACATAAAAACAAAGAAAAATCTTCACCAAACTCAAATTTATTTTACAGGTCTTACTGTTTTGTGTTCTTCTCTGTGTATTTTAACACATCTTGCATCTCTTTGCACTAATATAAAAGTAATCATGAAAAAACAACCAAGAAAAAAAAAAGATGAACAAAGTGTTTCTGCTGAGGTTGGCTTAGTGTTTTTAATCCAATAAAATATATGTTATGAACGTAACACACTGAGTATCACGTTGTACACTGATATATTTAGCGAGTATCCAACTGTTTCACCTTCAGACCTCCGGTGTCAGAGAGTCACAGACAGAGAGGAGCAGCAGAGAATCAGACAGATTAAATGAGAGTTTAAGAATAGATGGAAGCGACTGCTCAGGACTCGTAACTAGGGCTGCAAGTAATTGTCAATTAATCAGCCAATTATTTTCTTTATTAATAGTTTGGTCAATAAAATGTCACAAAATAGTACAAAATCTCCAAATGTCTTGACAACGATATCAAACTGAGAAATTGGGACAATTCTTATTTTGTAGAAACTGATACCACAGAAAAATTACAATATTTCTTCTCCAATAGTGATTTATCTCAATCGTTTCTTCCAGCCTGACTTGGTATATTTTCCCTGTAATCCTCATTTAAACCCACACAGCCGCCCGGTTGTAATATTCCCTGGCTGCAGCCGTGACTGTTGATAACATTTGGAGTCGAATATAGCGGCATGTTTGAGTCAGAGGTGGTTACTGCCTTCTCCCGTGGTCTTTACCACCGTCTGGTGTTGCTTTTGTTCTCTCGTGTGGTCTCCACTGCGGCTGTGTTTAGCTACAAATCGTGCAGGGAGCTTTTGACAGGCTGCTCGCAGTGATAAAACCGGAGAGCTCTGAGTGTATGTGTTAGCAGATGACTCATGCATGCAGCCATGTTTTTTTTTTTTTCTCTTCTTCTTCTTTTTTACCATCGCTTTCTACAAGCTTGTTCTTTTCTACAGAATTAGCCCCACAGTGGAGCAACAAGGTTGTTTCCATAGCAACACAGAAGCAAGTGACTGACAGTCAATGGTGTCAGTCGTCCTGCTGCCAAACCCCACAGAACGAGCTCTCTCTTCATTATTCTAAATATTGAGCCTGTTGTGTGCCAAGTGGAGGTGAGAGTGTAGATGCACTGGAACGCACACGGCACTATTGATATGTAGTGGGCAGCGGTCCCTTGTGCCAGGCATTCCCCATATTAAACCAGGAGCACAGAAGCTTTTCCAGCAACGGAGAGAAAATCCTTTGCTTATTTCCACTCTCACATTTTTTTTTTTCATCCAATTTTCCAAACGCTGGTGAGAAGAGAATTACAATTTAATGTGTTTCTAACAACTACTGTTATGTGAACACAGTATTCTCAAGAGGGCATAACAGGATTACATAACACAAAGAGCGCCAGTAACCCTTAAATCATAACATTTCTCTGCTGCTTCTCCCTTAAGATGGCTTTCAAGTGACTTTGATGAATTAATTTGTCTCCTCAGTCCACACGCACCATGTGGCGCTTTGGTCTGTTGCTCGGCTCTTTGGCATCTGATGGTGAGTGGCAGGAATCCACTGATGCCGCGTCTAAACTGCTGGAAAAATAAGTCTTTGGGGTGAAAGCTTAATTTTTCATCTTTTATATTCTGGCTTTTTCATGCATTTGAATAAAAACTTGGATAAAAATCGCATCAAAAGTCAGTCCGACTCTTAATCATTTCTGACTACCATGCCCCGTCAGTGCGTCGCAGCCTGTTGGGCCGTAGTTTTTAGCAAACTATACCCAAATGCTGCATTTTTCAGGGACTATTTTCAGCCACGGATTAAGGAACATACCGAGTATTTACAGCGGCAGAGCAGAGGTCGGATCTATTAGCGATGCATGCAAATTACCCACGCATTAAACTGTTATTCATAAAAAACAAATGTGCAGTCGAGACCGTGTGAACCTCACACGTACTTCACCAAACGGTACTTCGCACATATGTTTGTTTAGAGGTGATGTTTTCCGATATGTACAGCGAGCATCATCAGTCCGTTCAAGCCTTGATACGACTCGGATAAGGTTTGGTTCGGTTTAGACGAAACAACAACTTGGCTGCAGCTCAGGAGGTTACTTCTTTGTTAAGCTTAGGGGAGAGTCACTGTCATGGTTTAAAATAAACACTTGGTTGAGGGTCGAGAAAGATGGTGGTTACGTCTATATAGAAACCAATGCTCGCTATTGGTAGAAAACAGGAAACGTACAGCGGCCACCAGCATCTAAGTCCAACAGTTTATTTTTAATTTCCTCACTCTGCTGACTTTGTCGCTCTATAATGTTACCTCACTTCCTCCTTTGCTTCTAATGGACTGGAGTTGTGATTAATACGGCCTCTTTTTAGGTGCTTTAGAGTGTTTTTTCATGTGTAAAGATTAGTGGCGAAGATGAAGGCTCACACACACACACACACAAACGACTTTGTGAATCTAATGGAAAAAAAAAAGTGACCGTGAATGTTTCTGCCAGAGTTTGACGCATCTGGCAGCAGCAGGACGGCGCGTGTGGGATTGACTCAGAATAAACTACAGTGTTTGTGTTCGTGGTAATGAAGGAACATGTCATCTGGTGCAACAGTGCGGCTCATTGATGCGTTTTTTTTTGGACAACAATGGGGCTCTATGACACCGAGGAATCAGACATTGGCAACAAAGGCTGCACTTGTTAGTGGCGGCAATTCATTGTTGTTGGGTTTTTTTTTTGTTTTTTTTTTTGATTTTTTGTTCTCTTCACTGGAAAGGAAAATGCAGATTATCACGAGACTTCCTCGGTAACAACAGCACCTCCCGAGATGTTTTCACCGAGTTGCTGATGCCATCAAAATGTTTTCATATCAACACAATGCTGCTCTTGAAATAAGCCACGACCGTGCGCACTGTGCTTCGCTGACTTACTGATATTTTAAGACAAGCTCATCTTCAGCAAACAGCGAATTCTGTGCGGCGCGGTGGGGCCGACAGCCGAAAACTAGCAGATGTCAACAAAAAAAAAAAAAGCGCGCGGTTGTTTGCCCTCTCAGCAGCTCAACGTCGTAACCTGAGCAAAACACCTTTGGATGCTGTCGGCGCTCTTGCTGATGTAACGCTACGGCCGCGGACGTCACAGAGCGCTGCCGTGTGCATTCACGCGTTCTGCTCACGACGAAGCCCACAATGTCGACTGCGGAGAGTCTAATCTGTCGTAAAATTAGAAAAAAGCTCCATGGTTCATCAGGAGACTGTTGTGCGCTCTGGACGTGACAGCGACTGGAGACTTGAAGGTGACACGGAAAAAACACGAGGCGCGCGTGGATGTGTCATGTACTCAAAGTGGTTGTGTGTCTGTCATGGCTGTCTGAGTGCTCTGTAGTCAGTTTCCAGATAAGCCTCCAGCCTCAGCTCACCCTCCACAGATAGACTGGCGAAGTTGCATGTAATTCCCTCTGAGGTTTTTGAGCAGGCACAAGGCTGCTCTGCACAAAGCCTTAAGGCAGTGTTATGTAATCTACCAGCTGGATCATTGGTGGATTGGTGAGAGCCTATAGGGGAGCCACATCGTGCCCTAACCTGAACTGTGTCTGTGCGCTTCTTCTGATTGAGCCAGTTCCACATAAACGGTGGGAGTCTGACGCAAGGAGATGATCGCGAGCGTTTACGCTGCAGCATCGACTCCCCTTTTTAACTACACTTTTACAGGAAATACAGTCACACTTACAGCTGTTTGCTTGCAAATACTAAACTTTAACAAGGCACCAAGAGCCTGGTTGTGTCCGTCTCTTAACTGAATGTATCTTCTGTCTTTCCGAGGAAAAAATGAACCAACGGTGAGGAAAATAATCGGTTCTATGGTCGCCATGTTTTGTTGACTCACCGTATAAATGATTATCAGTGCAACCTTCAGCGGACTGTGTCGTGTTTACGTTTTGGGCCACGCTAAGACGGCAGAGGAGCCGCGGGCGACCAAATAAATAAAACCGCGGCCCGCTTCTTTAAAAGCAGATGTTTGTTCGTGCTCGTTGGGACTGATGGGGAAAGATAAACCACGTACGGAAATCTGAAACTGTGGTGCAACAGGATGTATCGAGAGTAGTCGAATAATTGAATCGTAGGCAGAGTACCAGGGGCACAAAAGGAAAGCATGAGGAGCTCTGACCCTCTGAATCATGGTCGAATCGCAGGGCGACTGATTCCCACCCCCATAGTGTGCTGTGAGATTTTGTTTTTTGTTTTCTGCTGCCTGAAGCAACTAACGCATCAGGCAGCAACTGGCGAGGCTGAAAAGACTGACGGGAGCAAATCGATCGGTGAAGGTGCGGGACGCGAAACCAAAACACAGTGACACGTTTCATCTTTGTCTCAAGCGACGTGTTTTATGATCACACATCTCGCAATACCAACGGGCCTCGACCGTGAATAAAAACACTTGCGAACGCTTAGTTGGGAACGAAACACGACGCCGTAGCTGTTGAATTCGCCCAAAACTGACCCAGAACATGAAGCTGAGTGGATTTAAGCTGCAGATTGCCTTTATCAGCTGAATGCTTATTAAGTGCTCCAACTGTGCAGCGAACATAATGACTGACATCTGGTACCTGCGGCGCCTGAAATAGCACCGCTCACTTCGCCACTCTGAGCTGAAAGATGCTAAAAATCTGTAACTGAGGGTTTGAGTGTATGAAAGTCTGTGGGCTCGAGACTTATAGCGACCCCTTCCTCATTATTTTATGTGGCCACACGCTTCATTATAAGATAAAATATTATTATATAGCTGCTTTAAAAAGACAAATATAGGATTTCATTTTTAAAAAAAGGGAGGAAGACACTATAGTTTGAAGCAAAAGAGTAAACCATTTCGATTGAGGACTATTTTCAGCCGCGGATTTGTCGTGTCTGTGGCCGTGTTGGGGAAAAAAAAAACAACCAGGATTGCGACATTTTCTCCGCAATTGATTCATTTCTCATTTATCATACCTTGAAATTCAAAGACACTCAAAGCCCGGCACAGCAGAGTCAAAAGATTTCCTTCAAGCCTCGACGTGCTGACTTGATCCTCTCCTCACCATCTGTTTTAACAGAGTATTAAATTGCTCAGTGGATGAAATGCCGGTGATTGTGAACCGCTCCCAGCGTACTGGCAGCACCAGCGGCTCAGAAAACAGCTGTCGTGAAACTTCTCCTAAATAAACGTAACCCCCGACCCCATAATACTTAATAAAGGTTAAAATCCTTGTGTTGTGGCTAAAAAGCTCTTATCTTATGTAACCTCTCAGAGCATTTTAAGAGTCTGGTTTTCAGGCTCAACACAGAGAGAAACACATCTTTAGTTTTAGCCTTTTAGTCATTTTACTTATTTGATTATTGTCAGTTTTCCAGTTTTCATCTGTGAAAATTTAGTCTGATTTGCATATTGTCTCATTAATTTATTTATTTTACTTTTAGCCTCCTTCCTTCCTGCAGCTGATGCCATTTTTCATCTTTTACCACCTCCATCTGACGTGTACTCTGAATAAAAGAAATGCATTGGTCGAGGCCAAAATAAGAAAAATATGACAACATTAACAACAATGATGTCACTGTCATTGGTCGGTTAATAGAAAAATGATCTACTGAATCTGCATTTTTTTTAATATTTTCTCCATTTAAGTTTAATGTATCATCTTCTAAAATGCAGATATTTACTGTTTTTCTCATCCCAGCAACTTTTGAACTCACAGAACAAGGAACTGTGGCCTTTTTCACAAAGCTGTGACACTTTAACTGTTAAAGTTAACGAAGTATTTGACATAATAATCATTAACAAAAATAATAATTAATCACAGCCTTGCATGAAAAGTTACACGTTTCCATTAAATGATGGAGCAGATTCCTGTGATGATGTTGTGGCCACATTAATATGCGATAGAGCCGAAAATGTATTTAAATCCAGGTGGATAATCAGTCTTTACTGTGATGAAAGCCGACGACATAATCACACGCTTTGACCTTGTGTGTTACCTTTTGCCTCCATGAGCCCTTTTAGATTTGTTTAAATTAATTATTCTGTGAGTGGCTGCTTTAGGTTCGCCCCTTTTTCCTGCAGGTTTAAAATACGTTTTTCAAGGTCAGACAGGTAGGGATTGTATCGTGAGCCCAGCTGCTTTGCATTCAGTTCTTCTGCCACAAACATATGACTCATCATTTGAATTATGGGCACCTCCTGTGAACAAAGAAGCACTTCGGAGCAGCAGCAGGCCGGGGAAAAAAAAAGGAGCTTTTGCAAAAGTGTCTGTCCATAATGCTGTAGGAGGGAAAGGAGGACACTGCACACTTTTGAAGGTCATTGCACTTCCAAAAATGGGGCCTCTCCAGAGCTGAAATTAATTAAGGCGCCTGTTTTAGAGACGTCAGTGTGAGCCACTGCTGGAAAGACGAGCGGCTCTCCATTCTTTACAGTCCAGAGCTGCCAACCGTGAACGAAAGTAAACCCCGGGAACACGCAGCCCGACGAAGGAAATGCTGAATGAGATACCGAGGCGAGTCCAGACGTGATGTTGTGACTGCGACGCTTCACAACAGCCTGGTTCTCTGTTCGAACTCTGACGTGTTCCCGATGCCATCGTGAGGGTTTATTTTCTCAGACTTGACAAAGCTTGTCCACGAAGTAAAAGCTGCAGAAAGCACACGAGGTGCTTTCACGGGCTGAACTCGGTGTTACGTTTTTTCTTTTGAGCGTTTCACTGAAGCGGCACAGAGGCTCGTAGCGCCTGAAAAGAGGGCGTTAGTTAGTTTTGAGAGTCTGTGCGGAGTTTGCATGTCCTCTCTGTATTTGCATGGTTTGCCTCTGGGTGCTCTGCTTTCCTCCCGCAGCTTTGGTGAACAGGAGCCTGGGACAGCCTCAGCTCCCAGGTTACATGAGGGTGTAAAAATCATTGGACAACTTAGTGCACACGACCAGGTGACCAGTATGAGGTTTACTATTATATTCACTGTTACATTATTGTGCTGTTTAACAAGATAAAGCATAGAGAGCTGAATGCTTCACAAAGTACAGCTGAGGCTGATGGGAATGTCACTAGTTTTGCGGGTCATTATCAACAAATAAGAGCAACCCCCAACTCTATTTTTGGGCCTTCAGAGCTTCACTGGGCAGCACACAGTTAAAGTACGGCTCATTTCAAAGGTTTCTACTGTTCCAAGTTTACATTATTTAACTTTTGCCTTTGTAGTTCTTCCTCAATGACTTTTAGCTGCCTCTTCATCTTTACTATTTAAAGTTTCATTCATTCAATTCATTCAACTCATTCAAAGGTGGCTGGCATCTACTGAAAAGCTTTAAGGTGAAATATTTTCTCGCGTAGTATGAAATCACCCCTCACATGTCTATTTGTGGACTTTGACCGCTTCACTTGTTTGTGATTGGCTGTCTTGCATGACATACGCTTTGCTTATGATTATGCGAGCTGTGAATCATCTCGAGGAGGACGTGAAGGGCCACGTCGAAACTCGTGACAATCCATCCAACAGCAATCGAGACAAAGAAACAAAACAAAACGAGAACATCAACCTGACGATGGGTTTGTGAGAGGAAAA
Organism: Terapon puta; assembly: GCA_028564955.1. Lineage (NCBI taxonomy): Eukaryota > Metazoa > Chordata > Actinopteri > Centrarchiformes > Terapontidae > Terapon > Terapon puta. Next base: position 19,139,244 of record JAOXYL010000078.1, read on the forward strand.
ATCAGGGGATGGTCAAAGCTTCACAGCGACCCGTGCAGCAGCTGCAGAGATATTTTCGTATTGCACTGAGCTGCTAGTGCGGCTAAAAAACCCCACAACACTTTTAGCTGATGGTTAATGGTCAGACGGAAATGACTAGTGATGGAAAAGCATCTTTTTTTTTACCAAAAGACGAGATTCAGACAAAGTTCAGACGAAGTCAGACTGAATAATGGAGCCTTAAACTCCTACAACACAGCCGGCGTCCCGACGGACAGTTTATAAAACCAGACAGATCCGTCTTTTTATTCCGCGCCTTCTTCTTCCTTGTCAAAACCTGACGCCTACATTATCCAAAACGCAACTCAGAGCTTCAGGTGTGTCATGCAAGAAGCAGCTAATGAGGACTCAAGCAGAGAAACCGAGGTCTCACTTCTCTC
>JAOXYL010000078.1:19237043-19249881 GCA_028564955.1 Terapon puta
CCTCTCTGGTTGTCAGATTATGCAGAGATGTCAGGCTCAAGGATTAAATAAAGTTTAATGAGTGAATTAAATCCATTCATGTCATAAAGGTATGACGAGGAGTCATTAATGGTATAAAATCGAGTATTCTTTTACATTATATTCAGATAAAAACCATAAATGTAGTTATTTTTCCTTCTTATTTGGACAGGATAAGCACTGCTCCTGCTGTTATTTGTAATTAACTTTATTTCAGAGAATAAACCTGGATTAGCTGGTCAGAGGGTGACAGGCTTTATTAGCTATTAGAGACAGCAGCTGGTTTACAGAGCTCAGCTCGGGATTTAAACACAAGGAGGGGGAGGAGGGGGGGGGGGCAGATATTTCATTTTTTAAAATATTCTTACTGTTATTATTATTATTATTATTATTATTATTATTATTACTATCACAGGCTAGGCTAAAAGATGAGATCAGGTGCATCCGCAGGAAGCAGAGAGCAAACTAAACAGGCTGGAGATGTCCCGTTGCCATGGAGACGAAGCTTGATCCAGCTCCCAATAACAATAAAAGACAGAAAGATGTTTAAAAAAACAAAAAGCCTCTTTAATATCTCTTTCCTGTCTCCCCGAAGTTCACCTGCTTTTTTCTTTTTTTTAGCTCATGTTGAGGCCCTGCGGGCTCCTTCACCCCCCCTCCTTCTCCTCCTTCATTTTTCCTCCTTCCAACACCTTCCTCCAAAACATCCATCTGCTTTTTTTTCCCTTCCTCCATCACATCCTCAGCCGTCCTCACATCCACATCCCTCTCTCTCTATCTCTCCCCCCTCTCTCTCTTTTCCCTGCATGTTGATGATTATTCTCCTAATTAATGCCTCATTCGCCTCGCACTGTTATGTAACTACCCCCCCCCAAAAAATCATCCATCCACCCGTCCATCCACCTCCATGTAGGTGATTATTCAGCCATCATCAGTATCTGAACAGCAGGAAGGAGCTCACCTGGTGCAGCAGATCGTCTCTCCGGGTCATTTTATGCTTTTTCTGCTCCCATGAAAGAGAGAGAGAGAAAAAAAAAAGCTCCGCAGAGGTCGCGGATCGTGATTATCTAGTCCCCCTCTCTCCCTCTCTCTCCCTCTCTCTCTCTCTCTCTCTGTGCAAAAACGCCGACTGAAGGATGGATACTAATTCCCCTTTTCCCCCATCCCTCTCCACCGAGAAAAGAAAAAAAAGGAAAAAGGAGGGGAAAAAAAGGCATCCAGCCGTCAGCCTCCACCCCTCAGAGAGAGAGAGACACTGAGAGAGAGAGAGAGAGAGAGAGAGAGAGAGAGAGAGAGAGGAGGGGGAGACAGAGAGGCGGAGAGATGCGATAAGAGTGAGCACAACCTATATTTACACACTACTGCATGTTAAAGGAGAAATATGTCTCTGCTGTGACAGTTTGTTGTAATTGATCACTTTTAACCAGCAGAGGAGTAAAAAAAAAAACATGGGGAAAAAAAATAATAATAAGAAAAGTTGTTTAACATTTTATTTCTCCACTAAAAAGGCAACTTAGAGGATATTTTATCATGTTTCAGGTTTGTTTCAGTTGTGGGTTTTCTCCAATGAAAATGCACCTTTGCGGCCATTTTATCACATTTTTTTCCACTCTAAAAGTTATTTTATATTGTTGTTTTATAAGGTTTTCACCATGGGATTAGCAGCTTTGGAGCTCCTCTGGTAGGTTTTCTCCACCATCGTATTATCTCCACTTGAAGGGCAGCCATGTTACACCATAACGCCAAAAGTATTCGCTCATCTGCTCATCTGCCTCCCTCAGCTCCTCTGGGAAGGTTTTCCACAAGCGTCAGGAGTGTGTTTGTGGGAATCTTTGACCAGAGGTGCCACCCTCGCTCATCCTCGTCTTTACGGGCCTTTGCTTTGTGGAACAGGAAGCCAAACCGTTCCCACAAAGTCAGAGTTCCCTTCACTGGAAGTAAAGGCCCGAGCCCTGCTGATGAAAAACAACCCCCCTCCTCCAAACTTCTGGTACTCTTCTCCTGGCAACCGCAAAACCCAGATTTGCCCATCAGACACTCCAGAAAACCCGTCTGCAAATTCAATTATTTGGATGGGTGAGTGAACTTATGGCAATATAGTGTATTTCATCATGTTTTCTCCACTATGAAGGCACGTCAGGGAGGTTTTAGGTGGGTTTTGTTTAGTTGACACTTTATCTCATATTTTCTGCTGCACAGAAACCAAAAGATATTTCAGTTTTTTTCCACAATAAAGGCAGCTTAGAGGATATTTCTCCACTTCTTCTCCATGAGGTGGCACTCAGTTGTGCTTGTACAGTGATGATGAAAGAATCTTGGATCTTAGATCAGTCAGGTTTTCTCCACTACAAGGACGAGGTAGAAGGATCAGCTGATCAGCTTCTCCACCATAAAAGTGTTTTGCCAAGTTTTCTCCAAGATAAAGTCTCTCAAGTGGATTTTCTCCAGTGAGAGCTCGGCTCAGTGGTCACTTCATCACATTTTATCCGTCTGAACACCATAAAAGTTATTTCAGGTTTTCATCACATGAAGAGCAGCCTACAGTTCACTGAGAAGGAAACTAGAGTTCAAAGGTCGGGTTTACAGGTGAACTAGAGGGCGCTGCTTCACACTCTCTCCACTAGAAAGGCAGCATAGAAACTCATGTTTTCTCCACTTTATCAGGTTTTATGTCGGCAGTGCGCTCCAGAGGGTTTACCATTTGTTTTCTACCTTCCAGTGGAGATGATGTGATGTGTTGGGATGTTTCATGACACAAACAGTTTGAATAAATTTGGGATTTGTTCTGACAGGATGTAGCGTCGGAGCTCTCCGTGGTGCTGATCCTCTGAAACTTTACCGTCACCTGCTGAAATCGACGATCAGCACATAAATAAAAGAAGGACACACTGTGAAAGCGTATTTGAGTTATTTTTAATTTTACCATAAATAATAAAAATGACACTTTTTTCACTACAAACAAAACTTAACACAAATATAGAACTAGAGCTTCCTAGAAGCTAAACGTAAACAGATAAATAACAATATAAAAACATTCAACAAATTGCAAACGAAACACTGTAAATCGACATTAGTTGTGCTCCGAAGGAAGAATGAAGCGTCTCTCCTGCGTTATCTGATAAAAGTACATCAACAAAACAAGCATGTTGGCTTTCTTAGTGAAGATAAATGAACTGAAGCTTTCTATAGTTCACTCGAGTTGTTTATCTGACACTTTCACTTGAGGTAAAAAAAATATATATTGGTTACAATCACAAGGTGCTCAAACTGTAATATCAAGTACAGTAGAAAATAACATTTAACTTAGCTTAGACTCTCTATATACCGCAGCTTCAGTGACGATCATGATTGTGAAAAAAGTGGAATTAAATGAGAATCGTTGTTTAAATCTAAGATTCACTCTGATATCTGCACTTTTTCTTCAGTGTGCAACAAATTTATTTTCCTTCAATCTGCTGAAACCGGGTGATCCGAAGTAACGATGAGTAAAATGTGAAGCCCACCCAACCTCTCAAATCTTTAAAAACACACTCCTCAGGAGGTTTTTCTATAATTAAAATATACTCTGTTTATCCAAAAAGGAACAGGCTCAGTTACTCTGCTTTCCGAAACAAAACTTATTCCTAAAAAATACAGATTTGACTTCAGTTTACTTACTTACAATATTTAATATTTACGACGAGGTCTCCTCTTCAAACGTCGGTGAGATGGTTCTCAGGGCAAAGCTACAGTTAGACTGATCCATCAGTTAGTGTAGTAAAACAATAAAAAACAGAAATAATACATCGAGGGGTTTATAGGACAGTGGACAGAAAGGGTCACGTCACCCACTTCTGATGCGACAATCATCTCAGACTTGTGATTTTTTGCTTTTTTTTTGCTTTTTTGCAGATGTTTGACCGAACACCTGGTCCACATAGTTGCATAGCGAAAGCTTCATGTTTTCTACTGCTGGAGGTCAAGACGGGTTTTGTGCAGCGCTCAAAGTCAAACAAACTCAAATATATTTGAACTGTTTAAACACACTTCACGTTTAGGTTATGGACCTTAAAGGTTTATTCTGCAATTATAATCCTAATAATCTTTGTTTGTTGTGAATATTCGCAGCTCCATCTGTCTCTGATGACTGTCAGTTTAATAATTAGTGAGTCACAATCAATAAATATTCAGTCTCCAGCGAGTCACACGCTGCCTGAATTAATCTGGTTTACTATGGCGGAATGATGTGAAATGAATCAGATTTACAGTCATTTAATTACAAGAGACGGATCAAAACTTCGCTGAAATAACAACATCACGATAACGACTGAATTCATCCTCTTTTAACAGGAAATTTTTTTTTATTGTTTTCCGAGTGGAGTTTGGACCAAGAATCTGCACCTTCAAATCTGGACTGTGTAGTTTTATATATTTACAATACTACTTGTATATAGTAGTATTCTGCCCTTCTCATAAATGAGAAGTTGAGCCCTTAAAGAAACTTTAAATTGGTTAATGAGGAACAGTCAGGTGTATTTATTCCAGTAAAACCAGTCGCTCGTGGCGGCTGTTCAGACTTCTGAATAACAGACATCGAGTCAGTTCAGTAACTTCATGACGCTCCTGTACTCGTGCTACTGTTGCACTACAATGAAGCATTTAGGATGATCCCTTTTTTAAATTTAGGACCACAGTGGATGCTGTGTACTGATTAAAAGTGAAGTGAATCCCTTTTGTGAGATGTGCAGCAAGTTTCGGCCAACCCTTTATTTTTATTGTTTGTTTTGTGTGTCTGAAAAAGGTGCTTCAGTTTGAATCCTTTCCACTCGTTTTACACACGTGGCTGTGTTTTCTTTTCGTTTTTTTTACTTTGTTTTGTGTTAAACAGACTGTGTTTTGCCCTCTGAGCGCTACCAAATCCCATCAGCAGTACTGTGCCTGAACACATCGAGCGAAGACACTGGTGGAGACGAGGCGCGAGCTTCAAAACTAAAAAACACGACTGAACTGTCCTGAATGTGTGTCACCGTTTAGAAGCAGCTCTTCAGCAGATCTTTAAATAGGAACGGTGGAGCGACGTGACGAGGTCCCGGAGTACAACTGCACATCGCTGCATCAAGGTGACAAGTTAAACAAAAACTGGATTTTTAATATTTAAGCTCGTTTTTCTGAAAAGAAAAGATATTTTTGGGAATAGTCATGTGTTGGCGAATGATTTAAAGGGTCACATTTTAAGACGTCAGCACAAAATATTGGCAACTTCGATACAAAAACCAATATCGGCCGAGTTAGAGTAAAAATGGAGCTTCCCTCTTTTTGCTTTTTGGTCTGATCGGCCCGCCCGCCTCGCTCCAGCCTCACCACCACGTGATCTTGAACTCGTAGATGGGCCTCTTGCAGTAGTAATGGTTGATGAGGTGCTTGTCGCAGACGCCGATGCACTGCTGCTCGGCGGCGATGCCCCGCTCGGCCAGGTCGCTGACGATGCAGTGCAGCAGGTCGTAAACGTCCGCCACCGCCTCCCAGGGCCCGAAGGAAACGTCCACCTCGCAGTGGTGCTCGAAGAGTTTGGCCTCGCTGTCCGAGCGCTCGAAACGCAGAGAGTTAAAAAGGGGGCGCTCGTACGGCGTGATGGGCATCTCCTCCTTGTAGACGCAGATCTTCAGCTTGGCGAAACGCGCCTTCTTCTGCATGGCCCGAAGTTTGGCAATCTCCACAATACGCTCCAGGTTGTCTGAAATGAAAACACATTTCTTAAATATCACATGCACTTAATTATGTTTTCTCAACTGCACAGGAAAATGTGAAATCTATACAATAAGAAAATGACTTAGATCGTAATTCTTCTGCATGTTTACACTTTACGTGCCTCTCCTGTTCAATTCGTGTGGTAAAAGATAATTAAAGCGACGCCTCAGAAGGTTTGTTGCCGTGGTATTTGATCGCACAGCAGTATGCGGCTTCATTATATCACATTTATCCATTAAACGCTTTCCTCCAAGGCAACTTACAGTTAAGTGTGCGGTAAGTAAGAACCGCATTTAGAAGTAATTCGAGTTATTCATCATCGTCTCGGCATCACGTCAGCGTGAGATTAAACAGGTTGGGAACATTAATTAAGCTGCCACTCAACGCCGTTACTGCCGTCAGAAAACAAGAATTTAATCTCAGTTTGAGCTTTTGTCACACACTTTTTAAGATGCGATAAAATACTCTGGTCAGTTTCTGGCTGATTCACCAATAATTTAAAACCCAAAGGCTCCTCCAGCTCTTCACATACGTTCACCACTAACGATGTGGACTAACTTGTATAGTACAGTTTATCTAACAACGGGTGAGACCTCTGAATTACTGTTCCCCCTGCGAGAGGTTGCAGACTGTAATTGGACTGTATCGGGCTGATGACTGTAATTATTTATTTCAGAAGCAAGTTTTGTACTGATTCCAAACCCTGCGACAAAAATACGGGGTGGATTACAAGTACTGTTGTCAGCGGTAATTCCTCGTTCAGGAGTCCTGTAATTTACGCTCGCCGGTTTGCGGTGCTGATGTTTTGTTTTTGAGTCGAGTGTGGAGCTGATGCTGTGCGAGGTGAAAGAAGCAGGAGCGTGCAGGTGTCCCTAAAACAAAAGGAAGGTAGTCGCTGTGGCTCGATCCGCTGATTTGACAGCTGCAGCGTCTCGTAGGCAGGTGACGTCCTTTCAAAGTCTGTTTGCACCGAGATCAAACTTCTCATCTGAGTCACAACTCAGATCTGCATAATCTAGACAACATTTTTTTTCTGCATTGTTTTAATGATGCAAATTTGCCAAAATGTGATCGTGAGATTGTGAGACAAAGTGTGTCAGATATTGTCAGCAATAGTGTGTAGTTTTGTTAATAGGTTAGATTTTTGTATTATCACATATCATTTTAATTCAGATGCTCCGAATAAAGGACATTAAAGTACCACCACCTAAAAAGCTGACTGATCAATAAACCGTTCATTATTTCTGACTGTCATAAACAACCAAAGAGATGAGTAAGTTATTGATTATGACTGTGCGAGCTGCTCTAAAAACACACACCTGTGACCACATTACGTCAGTGTATTACTGTGCCAATTAAATCCTTCCAGAAAATCAGATTTGATTGAACTTTGATTTATCAGATGGGCTGATCCTGGATCAGTGGATGACAGAGACGGACAGGAGAACTACATTGCTTGGTGGAAGAATATTATCTGTTATGATTAAACTATTATATCTTTGTTTCTGGGCAGTTATTTTATGAGAATATGACACAAAGCAATACTTTACTTAATTCTTCTGATTTTAGGACAACTGAAGGGGGTTGTTTGGTTTTTAGCTTTTCTGAAATCTCTGTAAATGATGACCTCTTGGGGCTTATTGTTAAATTACAATTACAAAACAGACCAAACACTACACTGCAGAAAATGGCAGAAGAATATCTAATTATCAGGAATTCACTTTGTAGAAACCAACTTGACTATTCCACTTTCCCACAGACAGTGATAGACCAGATTTTATCCTATTTTTCTTCCTTTTCTACAGTTAATTCTCCCTCACCAGCCCGGCTCGTGTCTCCAGGTTCGGTTACCTTTATAGTAGGGCAGCAGGTCGAGGAACGCTTGGCGAACTTGCTCCCCCGTGAGCGGCTGAGTGTCCTCCAGGCTGTCCAGCAGCGGCCCGATGGCGTAGTACTGAGCCTCCCGGTGAACCGCTCGCACTCGGTCCCTGTGAGGAAGCTCGCCTTCTCGGAGGAAGTTCAGGATGTCCCTTTGGGTAAAAAAAACAGAAAAAACAGAATCACTAAAACATCCACACTCCCTGTTGAGTTTTATTTTAAAAAAAACCTCGAAAGGCTGGATCAGAAAATGTCTGCATGTTGTTTTTATATCTAACCGCGTACTCTCTCCGGACGTGTTTCTGTACGCTGATCTATTATTTAGCTCTACATCTATGTTTGACTCTGTGCGTTTGTTTTCAGAGCCGTGTTTAAGTATATTTAAATCATTTTGAAGATTAGACTGGACTTTAATAGTTGTAATGCACAGAAGACAATCCACACAAGTCAGAACCACCAAAATACAGTGATTTAAAAAGGCGCACAACTCTGTAAACATGGATTTACATTTTTCTTAAAAGTCTTTTGGTACAAATGTAAATGATTTCACTGCAACAAATGCATGTAAAGTTTTATCTACAATTTGTATCTGTGAAACAAACTTTCTAAATCTTCAAATCAAAACTATTTATATTTGTAAAACCTATATAATCTTTATGTCACATTAAAATATGTGTTTACACATTTAATGAATTTGATTTCTGATTGGATTCTGATCTGCCTCTTTATAACTATTTATCTTTTATTTATCTATTATATATTTATAGTAATATGGTCAAAGTTATGTATTTTTTATTCATTTTGTATTTTTGTGGAACGTCTTTTGTGCATTACAACTATTAAAATCCGACAAACGTCGATATAACTTTGAATTTACTTCTTTGATTCTCTTTCTATGTTTCTCTGAAGCAGAAGAAGGAAATATTATGAAAAAAACAAGCTTTTCCAGACAAAACAAAAGAATAATAAAAAAAAAGGTTGGTGGTAAAAAGTCTTATTGTCCCAAATGAAAAGGCTCCTCCTCTGTCTACATTTTTTATTTTATTATTTCATACACTTACACATCTTCCCTCTCTGTTTCGTTTTAAATATTTAACACACAGATCCTCTTTCGTACTTTCAAACAGGACTGACCCCAACACACGTCTCCACTCTGCCTGTTTCCACATTCATATTTAAAGAAATTTGCTTTTTAGGATCAATCTAACATGAGACATACGTGGTCTCCAGGGCATGAAGACTTTTCTCTGGCGCCACCATGAGGTTGATAACTGTGGTTTTACTTGAAATGTCACATCAGATATTTGTTTGGACTGCCACGTAAACGTCACACACATTAACGTTGACTCAGGTGATTTCATCTTTTCATCAAGTCGGTTTTATACTAAATTTGTTCCCGTTCGTTGTATCTGTAAAATAAATCAGTGGCCACAAAACAATGTTTAAATAAAAGTCATTTTGTCTCCATCGAGTACAACATTTAATCAATAAAATGTAAAAATGTCACCACTATTATTTATCCAATAATTAAGTTCATAAATAATACCTTCAAAATCAATGACTGAAAAAAATGTCTCTGTGAGTTCATTTACGTAACAAAGGGAGGTAAAACGACAGAAATACTGTTTGTATTTATTTGTATGTATTTTGTCTCAAGTAATTGGTAATTAAATGTAATATTACACATTTCTGTCAGCTCACCTCCTGTGTTGGAGGTTTAATGGATCTCTGGTGAACAGACGTTTTACAGATCTCAGTAAAGTTTTGTTAAACTCTGATGAGGTTCATGATACAGCTCATTATTTTTAATGACCTAATTACCTTTTCAGTCAGTTTCCACTGACTTCACTCGCTTCTCCTCCGCCTTTTCCACTTCCAGAAAACCACCACGTTAACTAAAGGTCGTTAATATCTTAGTGTCTATATGTTACTGTTCTTATCATTATTTTTTATTCTATATATCTACATCTGTGTATCTATATAGTATATTTTATGTGCTTCTATTTATATCTATGATTATACTTGTACATAGTAGTTCAATGTTTATTTTTACCTTTTCAAGCTGTGTCCTTGTTTAAAAGTGTATTTCTGTGCAAACCCAGAGAAAGCATCATTAAAACTGGAGCAAAACCCAGTGTGCACATTCACACTCCTCATCAATAAATCTGATTCTGATTCTGTAATTGATAAGATGCTGAACATATCAATTTAATGACTTTTTATCAGATCTCAGATACATTGTATGTGGCAGCCGATAAGCAACAAGAAAGAAAAATGAAGCAGCACAGAAATATAAATGTAAATCAGTTCACAACACAAAGCAGAGAGGCCGATTTATATCAAGTCATCGATGCCCGTCGGAATTTCAAAAGCTTTAAAACCACTTACAGGTCGCAATGTCAGTTTTTTGTGCTTCAGTGTCTCTCACTTTCCATTTACATACTTGCTATTCCTGCACAAAAGTCTCTTCAAACACACTGCAGGCAGACAAACAGTTTAAATAATAACCATATTATTAAATCGTTGTGATAATAATGAAGATGTGGTCGTCTTTTCTGATCAATCAATAGCAGATCCATGGTTGGTATCTGCGGTTAACTCACCCAAAGTACGTCCCGTCACGATCGATGAAGTAGCGTCCGTCAGAGTCTCGTGGGATGTAGTGACGCCCGCTGAACATGGCGGCCAACATGGTGTCCTCGAATCGCCGCAGCGTGGACAGACGGGTGGTGAAGTACGTTCCCCCGACATTCAGAGAGATGACCTCTGGGAACTTTACGATCAGAAACAGAGGTAAAAGGTGTAAATATTGCCACGCCATCTAACAAGCCGTAAAAGGTGCTGAGAGATTCATTTTTGTCTGTGGCTATGTATTCATAATATTCATAAAATTCAAATGTCTCATTTTGATTGTAAACTGATGTGAAATAGAAGCAATTCTACGACAATTTATAATTTATTACTTGGACATTTATTATTTTAAAAAAGAGCGTTGTGAGGACAGACAACATGGCTCACGGATCTATTTAAAAAAAGTCTCATTAAGAGGTAAAGATGACAATTAGTCATGATGCTGATTTCAGACAAATGACATAAACAAACGTTCATACTGCAGGAAAACATGAAATGTTTAAAAAATACAACAAAAACAAGTGGATGTTATTTAAATCGAAAGTATTGAAGCTATTTGGTTTCTCTTTGAACGCTGAATTATTGTACTGGATGGTTTGAATCCACCTACAAATCTAATAGATCTTTTTTATTTGAATGGACAGCAGGGAAGTGTGACTCTGTATTACTATTTCTATTTATCATACATATAAATATGCTACCAGTGCTGTTTACGTTAATTTCATCTTAAACTGCTTTGAGAACTAAAGTGTTGTGTCATAATTACACAGCAATTAAGTGTGTAATTAACAAGGATGCACCGTATTACAACCAGGCTATTTGTTGGTGGTAGTTAAAGGTTAATCCAGTGACACTGTCAGTGGTTCCACTTTGAGTTATTTCAGGAGTCAAATGAAACTCACAGTTTGCGCTCCATGTAGACCTGTCAGTGTACACAGAGCCTGATTTGTTGTTATGGACGTTTAATGGACTGTGAGCGCTGTGATGACAGGAACAAGCTGAATTTTTAAAAAGCTGCTCGTTTAATTCCCCCTGGGATCACTGAGAGAGGAAGTACGCGTCGCCCCGCGTCCCTCCAACCACAGAAATAAGAGGATTATTCAGCTGCAGCCATGTGAAAATCCACATATCACATGTTTGCTTATTAACACAAGACATGTGACCGAGCCAGCAGCCAATTATCAGCTCAACCTGTGTGTGAGGATTCTGCATGTAAAGATACCTGTTGCACTAATTATGTTTATTTCATCTGCACTATTGTTCTAATGTCTACATGTTACTCTTATTTCTTTTCTCTATATATGTACATATATTCATATAAAACACACAGTTTTAAATATATTTATGCATGTACATAGTCGTTTGATGAATATTTTGCCGTGTCAAGCTGCTGTCGTTGTTTTAAACTGTATTTGAGTTGTTTTCTATGTTTGTACAGTGATTAATTCCTTAATTCCTTGTATGTTCACATGTCTGATGAAATAATCTGGTTCCTGTATAAACACAGCATTTACAGCTGTTTACAGTGATCATTTGGTCGTTATCTTGTGTAATGTGGATAGTTATTACAGTCATATGGAAACTTCAGATGACAGTGACTCAGATTTATTATCTTTTAACACTTCCCAGCTGATATTTATCGACTAAACCTGGTGTTTATGTGGTCAAGTAAGTCGTATCAGCTTTAATGACTGAAGGTAAATGTCGTGTCAGTGCGTTTTGTGCTGTTTTAATGTGATTTTCCGTGAGGACCGGAGCGGGTGAAGCGGCCTACCTCCTGCTCCGAAGCCGCCGGCGGGGAGCGGAGCGGCGGCTTGCCGACGAGGGCGAGGCTCGGCGCTGGGGAGGCCGGCTTTCGGAGCTCGTCCTCCGCAGAGTCCGAGCTGGACATGGCATCGCCCGGTTTGTCGGTGTCGCCCGCGGACGAGAACACCACCATCACTCTGGGCAGAGGCAGCGTCCGCCCCCCCTGGATGAAGCGCCTCACCCGCGTCGTGGCGGCGGGCAGCGGGCTGAAGGACAGCCGCTCTCTGCTGCAACCGTCGGAGCCGTTGGAACCGCTCGAGCCATTCTGCTGCATGCGCGCGGCGGGCCAACGGTCGGCACGGGTCAGCGGGGGATGGCACGAGCCACAGCGCGCGACTCCCAACACGCACGGACTGACAACAGCAGGACGGAGCGCGAGCGTCTGCAGGAACACACCCCGCCCTCAGAGCGGAAGTGAGGAGATTCCGCCTTCGATGGTTAAAAACTACAAAAGACAAAAGTATGCTGGGTAGGGGCGTACGTGCTGCCAGGAGTGCGCAAGCGTCATCACGTCGAGGGAATAAGATAAAATAAAAATTGAGGTTTAAAATCGTTAAATTTTTCGTTATTTCACAAAAAAACTAATAATTGAAATAAGAATAATTTATTGATTGATATGAAATTAAATAACAGCATAATATCAACAAACAAGAACTAAACGTTATAATAATAATAATAATAATAATAATAATAATAATAATAATAATAATAATAGGGAAATATAATTTTAAATAAAATAAATAAAACAAAGTAACAACATAATAACAAAATAGTACTT
>JAOXYL010000078.1:19311405-19323411 GCA_028564955.1 Terapon puta
TAAACACAGATGTACCTGATTTACACTCCGGGCAGACAAACTTCCCTCTCGGCGCCTCGGCCAGAGAGATGCAGGGCAGGTGAAAAGCTCCACAGCACTGCCCCTCGCAGAGCAGCAGCTCGCCCGTCTTCTCACACACCTGCGACACAAAACACAACCACCTTCAAAAGAGACGTCGACGTAATATGAGTGATTCAGTGTCGGTTTCCACTTCCTGTGCAGTCCGCTGGGTACAGATTTTCACTTTGGTGTGGGTGTTTGACGGGGAGATGATGTCACCGCATGTCGGGAACAAACTCATCTCCCTCCCTCCTGAGGTGTTTCGGCTGCGTCGCCTTCTCTACTTTTTCTCAGTCAGGGTGGTTAAATGTTGGTTTCTCTTGATTTCTTAATGTAACCCTGATGCTGAATCAGTGTCCTCGTTGGCGGCGAAAGTGTCGAGTTTCCATTTCCTGTGTAGTTTGATGGGTAAAGATTTTCAGTGCGGAAACCAGAGACTAATACAGCGTGTCCTCGGGGGGGCGTAAACATCTCTGCAACCAAACATCCAACAACGAAGACATTTCACAATAAAGCTGCTCTCTCGTCTCCTGCAAACATTAAAAGTGGGGTTTTTTTGCTGGACGCTACTTTGACGTATTGATTTATGATTATTATTGAAACGTGTGAACTTTTGCACATTGTAAACGTTTCTATTTTATATATTTTTAAAAATATTTTATATATTTTGCAGTACTTTGTCTTTAACCTTCTAAATTCCTTATATGTGAAAACCTACTTGGCAATAAACCTGATTCAGATTCACTTTGAGAGGATTTATTTGTGTTTTGTAATTATTTCATGTGTTCCTGATGTACTTGTGTTCATATATTAACCCACAATGGAGCTACAGAAGTGCTAGCTTCCTTTATTTTTCGATTTTTACTCTTTTTTGCGTTGAAAGTGGTAACTGATCATCCTGATTTTTTTGCCCTCAAAACTTTATGTAAAGTCAGACTTGTGGAAAAGGAAGAACAAAAACAGTGCTGGGCCTCGAGTCTGGGTGGGGGGTGGGGTTGGAGACAACTGATCTAATCGGACACCAAATTCACACTCAGTAATTACCCATAATTACCCGGACATGATACATAAAAACGTCCTTCCACGTGTCAAAATAAATCATCATACCGTGACTCGGGGCTATAATCTCTCTTTAGGCATCGACTGGATCTCCTTCCTATCGTGACACCACAAAACCTCATATGAGAAACTGTCCTCATATCAACAAGAGGCGGCAATTTGTGTGTAACAGGGAGAAAAATCTATAATTTAACAAGATACTGTGACTTATTGTGATAACTAGAAAGGGTCAGATGGGATAATATGTGAAGAAAAATGATGTGAAAACGATCCCGGTCAAATCTAAATATTTTGGTGGCTTGCCACTCGAGCGGTGAGTGTATATCGATTACATGCTCGGAGCAAAACACTGCAGCTGTGCAAACAAACATACAGGCTGGTCCAAAGGCTCTTATATGGACTGGATCAACTAACAAATTATAGTGAATCAGTATCTTAAAGATAAACTTGCTCACAGAAATATCCTCCAGAAAATAAAACTCAAAAACCGAGAAGGAATCTCAGAAAAGTTTCTAAAAATGAAAAAGTCATCCTTTTTTTTAAGCCATCAGCGTTATTTATGACCACTGTCATATTTTGTTGCAGATGTTTTTTCCCCCAGCAGGTGTTAAGGCCGGTTCACCTCCTTTATCTTAGTTAGGGAGGTGAATTATTGGTTTCTTTGATTTCTTAATGTGAGATTTGTTGCTGCCTGAAGCTAAACCGGGCTCCTTCCTCGGCCGTTGCTTTTCAAAATAAACAGGCGTGAACATTGTCGGGAGGATTTTAAGTTTTGTTTGTGCTCGATCTGCTTTCTCTCACAGTTTTCTCCAAACTCCAGAGGACGAGTGCGACCAGAAGATGCCTCCAATCAAACATGGCTGCTCCTCACTGTGTGTTTTATTCATTTAAAATCATTTCTATTCTTGACATTATCACTGTTACACCACCTCTATAAAGAAAGAAGTGAAGTATCTGGAACAACAAACGTCTTCCAGTGAACTAAAAAGCTTTATTTTGCAAATGGCTGAATATTATTTACTCGTGTAATTTTTTAAGATCTCTTGTTTTGACACATCTAAAAACAAATTGATCTCCTTGTTAATAATAAAACGTTGCTTTAATCACTGATATTTGAGGAATAGATGTCCTCAGTGGTTGTTGTGTTCACTAAAATGAGTAAAAAGCCCAAACAAAGCTTCGGGAGGTTTTTACAGCGAGGTGACCACAAAGAGTCCAGCTGTGTTCTCGGTTTGGACCTCGTTTTGTTCCAGATTTAGAAATCTGTCTCTGCAGCAGCTCGGGGAAAATGGGGCAAACAATCAAAAAAAAAAAAAAAAACGAGCCCTCGGGGGGAGCTCACCTGACAGATGTTCTCCTTCATGGAGGCGGGGCCGCCTCGGTCCCCGATGATCTTCCTCGAGGGTAACAGTGCGTCGTCACACAGCGACAAGTCGTCCTTCACGGAGGAGCTGCTGTGATCCAGGCTGGACGGGTCCCTCTAAGGAGACAAAGGAAAAACATCAAGAGACAATGAACAAATCTAAAAATCTGAAAATAAAACTACTTTTTTTGTTATTTTATTGGATTCTGTTTCTATTTTGCTGTTTTTTCTTAGGATTTTGAAAACACAAATAAATAATAGTAATTAAAATATTTAATTAAAGTATTTATAATTACTATTACCTACTGAGACTAGTCCTTGTTTCAAGTTTAGCAAATTAAAAGACCAGCCAGAGGGAAATAACATTAAATCATTCACCAAATTATTTTAATGTCACAAACATTTAGTCAAAAATAAAACTGACCTCTGACTCTGCTTTGTCCTTTTTGACGTCTTGAGCTTTGTTCTCCGTTTGAGGAGCAGTGACGTCTGCCGGTGCCGTTTCTATGGCGACGGGCTCGGGCGGGTCCGGAGCTGGAGTGGAGGGCGCAGAAGTGCTGGGAGGGGGGTCGGTCTGAACGGAGGGCGCGGGTGGAGAGGTGGAAATCTCTTTGGTTGTCGGAGTGGAGCCGGATGCTGTTAGCTGTTTACTCTTTGATTTTAAAGATGGTGGCCCAGAATCTGTGTGCAAGAAAGACGCGTAAGTCGTTTGTCACAACTATTTTAGCTGCACTCTCGACACTGCAAGAAAATGTCTAATGCTATTTCATTATACTTTCCATTTATTTTAAATCATATTTTCAATTTCAATCATTTTTCATTGCAAATTTTCCACAATTTTGGAATCAACTTTTCCTCCAAGAAATTATAAATGGATTCGCTGACCTGAGTGCGAGGCAGGACTTGAACTGTTCTTCAGTGTTTTGACCTGCAACAAGAGAAACATCATCGGAAACTTTTACTGTCAAACTTTACAACATTTTTAATGCTTGACATCGTGGTGATCTGCCCAAAGGACAAAGACTCCCCTGTAAGGTTTTAAGTATTATTTAACTCACTGAGGGTCTTTGTGGGAAAACCTGAGGTCGACTGATCATGTTCATCCAACATGTTATTTGTGCTGGACTCAGTTTACATGTTTCTGTGTTGCTGCAGACTTTAACTGTGTTATTTAGTCCAAACAGATCTGAGCTCCATTTCCTCACAGCATGTTTCAGCTAAAATTATTATAAAATCTTCTAAAATACATTTTACTTTTGATATTGAATTATTAAACTCTACGGTTGTTTTGCAGTCTGCGGTTAATGTTGCATCTGAACTGAACTTTTTAAAGAGATATTGCAAACTTTTATTTTTTGTTTACTATATAAAAATCCTCAACTTAATCCAGTCTGCAAACATTAGAATTATTCCTGTATCTTACTGGATTATGCTGCCTCATAAACTGGAATCTGAGAGAATAAATCCACACATATCTCACTCACAAAAGTTGAAGATACACTCACATGAATAAGAGTAAATAAAATATAGAATAATAGAATAAATCCACGTAGTACCTTCTTTTTGGGGCCTGTGGAGGCCTCGGCCTCCAGACAGTACTCCAGGATCTTCTGAGTGGGTTTCCTCTTCCGCTTCCTCCCCAGAACAGGAGCGGCTCCTGTCAGATAACACATCCATGTTTGAACAATCAAAAGGTCAAAAGGTCACATATCAAGTTTTTTTAAGTATATCAAAGGTGCCAAAGAACATAATTACAACTGATATCAAACAAGCGAATGTGGTAAAGACGAGGGCAAATGCTGATTGTAGATTTTAAACAAGTGGCTGATAATTGGACATTTAGTTTTTCGTAAGACCTTTGACTTAAAAATTTTTTCATGTTGGACGGTTGTTTTTGTTTGTTTGTCTTGCACTAACCAATAAGTAGCAGCTCTGTGCACGCTGCAGTCACATATGGATGTAATGTTTGTGCGTCCACATTCTTTTGGCCATGTAACCCACCGACATTCACCACAAAGACTTCCCTTTCCCACACAGTCTTTGTAGAGTTGAGTACAGTTTGGCAGCAGAGATAAACACACAAACACTCCTCACCGGTCTCTTTGATGAGGCCTTCTGACAGCGGCGGGTCGGCCTCGGGGGGAGGGGTCAGCGTGTCGATGGAAAGCACCGGTGCATCTTGGGGAGTTGTGTTTTCAGTGCTGGGGATTTGTAGTTCAGAGGGCTTCGTTGCAGAAATTTCCTCAGGAGGTGGCGTCTGTATTTCAGGAAGTAGGTTCAACGATGGGTGGTCATGTGCATCCTTGTCCGATCCAGCGGGTTCTGGCATGGAGGCGACGGGCTGAATCGCCTAAGAGAACAAATGATTTCATTACCAGTCAGCGAGGTTTGACATGTAGCTGCAAGAAGAGATTCATGGATGCTTGATGGCATGGTATTATACATATATGACAAGATATATAATTATAAAGTTGCAACAGATCTTACTTTGTAGGAATTTTACCTTTCCAATCAACTGGAGAGGCTTTTTGTTTTTCTTCCTCGTGGAGAAAATCTGATCGTACTCTTCTGTCCACTCAATCAGCCGCTTGCTTGGTTTGCGTATTCGTTTATGTGCTGAAAGATATATATAAGAAAAGACACTGGCTTTTTTTAATTCCTGTTGTTTATTGTGTCACATACAGTCATAGAAAATAAAAAATATCTGATGTCTCCCTAAAGAGATTATATTAATTACACTGTACTAATTTTCACTGATTTTGTTCTGTTCCTTATTAACTTATTAATATCATCAGTGAGAGTTAAGGTTATCTACAGTTTTAACTTTGATCAATGAAGATTAAAGTGTTCTATGAACTGTTCTAAGACCATTCAGAAACACATATATTCCATATCCATCCTCTATTAAATCAAATCATATCAATCTTATAACTAACTTAACTTTCACCGAAAACTGCAACTACTAAAACTATTGCATCAGTGTGGTTGATCGACCAGGAACATGTGCACTGACAAACGTTCATGTTGGCTGGAGTGCAAATGGTGATTAAATGCATTTTTTACGCATTTTTTAAAAATGAATTAATCGTAATTACGCGTTAAAGTCCCACAGATATACATAATTACGTGATGCTTCATGTGCTGCATGTGTACAGCTACTGGCTTTGAATTTTGAGTTAATTGCACTTGCACAATTTCTATTTTCCTCTATTCCCATTTATTTTACAATTACAACTTATCTATATCATTTTAGGTTTCTCTATTCATCTGTATTTGTATGTGTCTATTTGCTGCTGTGACACCAGAATTACCCCCCTGGATAATCAATAAAGGATTATCTTTCTGTACACAACCTTAGTTCTACGAGTTCTGGGATGTTTTTCACCCCATTCATCATTCAATTGGATAAGTGATTCCTTTGTGCTGAACACACTTCAAACTGAAGAAAACACTCAATTTCAACTAACTTGGTCTTTCCTCATCCTTGCAAGCTAAGAGTCTATTGCAGTGAAATGTGCTCAATTAATTTTTAATCAAGTAAGAATGAGGTATTAGGTGGCAAAGGACACCGTGTATCTACTGAGTTAGCTGCGGGCTACAACTTCAGCACATTTCTTGTTAAGCCTATATTTATTTTGGCAAATTGGAACCATTATAAGTAGAAGTAAGAAGAAGTAAGTAAAAAAACAGCTATGGGCAGTTTCATTTAGTAAAATATCCATGCAAGTCCACAAAACAATTACTGCATTACTCTAGTATTGAAGAAAACTTAAAAATGTAATTGTCAGCCAAGTTCTTGAGTTATGAGGAGTGACATTTTCTATTGTTTCTAACAAGACTAATGGACATTTATTGTCCAAAGGACAATGGTGATAATATGCTCAGAAAGTGAAAGTCATTCTAAAAATGAATATATTTGCAGACTTGACTCTAGTCTTACTCTAAGACGGCTATTTAAATGCAAACTGATGGCTTAATCGGTAAGCCAAACAATAACTTGCCTCAAGATAGTACATTACATTGTGTGAAGTATCAGTTTAAGTGCTGTTACTGCTGTTTGTTCTCACATATACATCATACCTGGATCAAACTCCTAATGTGACTGACTGTCAAATTTATGGTTTAGCCTTACTCATATATATCATCCCACTGGGTGATATGCTGGACATAATCTATGTCTATATGCAATGAAAACTGGCTGGTCTTTCTGCATGTTTGAGTGGAACTGCATTTGGATCAGATTCTGCTTCACTAATTTGGGCAGACTCTAAACTACACTGTCCTTACCTGTTGGAGCCTCTCCAGAGTTTCGCTTCAAGCTTGTGTTCGTCTCAGTGCATTTTCCAACAAGGCCATTCGGTTGTTCCAGACACAGCGTGGTGTCGCACCCCCTTTGCTCCAAAGGCACCATGTTCTGTAGATTCTCATTTACTCTGCTCCACCGGTCTTCCTCCTCCTGTCCAACTCCTTCACTACTTCCAATCTGCTTCTCCCAGCTGCTGGTCTCTAAGCCCAAAAATGAGCAGGCTCTTGACGAAGAGTTAATTGTTGGCAAAGACTCGATTCCTGGGAAACCAGGTCCTGACCTGGCAGGACGACAAGGCACTCTACGGTTGGCTTTCTTTTTTACCCCAGTGATAGCCCTTCTGTGATAGGGCCTCTTGGTTCTCTGACTTGTGCTGCCATTGAGTGTGACTTCAATTCTGTTTGGACATGAATTTGAACTGTTGTTAACACGTTCAATTTGCTGATCTTTGTCTACATTTGTAGCCTCCCCTGGCATCACTAATG
Organism: Terapon puta; assembly: GCA_028564955.1. Classification (NCBI taxonomy): domain Eukaryota; kingdom Metazoa; phylum Chordata; class Actinopteri; order Centrarchiformes; family Terapontidae; genus Terapon; species Terapon puta. The sequence goes on from JAOXYL010000078.1 coordinate 19,318,679, forward strand.
GTTCCTCTTTGACATGTGAACTTGGTGGCCCAATTTCAAGCTCTAAGGGGGTCCCCTCTCGCTCTCTAGTGTCATGCAAGTCCTTCAGCATCATGAGGAATGTGCTGAACTTGTAGTTTGTGTTTGGTTTGAAAGAGATTGGTTTACCATCACCCTCATTTGTCAGGGACTGGAAGGATACCTCTTCCACGTTTTTAAAGGCATTCATAAAAGAAAATGGTGATGAAGGTGAAGATAAGGAACATAAGTCTGAGGAATTGGCTTCCTTCTTTGCCTTAACCTTAGATGTAAGAGGTATGAAGTCCATTGGTGGAGTTGAAGATATTGAGAGGTCTTCATCTTCACTCTTGACATCACTTAATTCCCCTGAAACAGAAGACGCCAAAGGAGGGGTGCTACAGCTGGACAAAGTGTCTTGATCAAGCTTTCCATTGACATTACAATGAGATTTTCCTTTAGTGCAAAAGTCCAGTTTGGCCTCGGTACGACAAGAGGAGTTCTGTGCGGAGCGGCAGGCAAGGTCCTCTGCTTTCTTTTGTTGATTCAATCGTTCTTTCTGCTCAGCGTCCTTTTTGGCTTTTTCACGCTTCCTCTGTTTCGCTTGTTGCATGGCCTTCAGGGCTCTGGTCATCAGCCGACTGCTGGCTGGGAGGTGAGCGGGCTGCTCATTTAGTAGGACTTTACTGACTTCATCCAGGACCTCCTTTGATTTGTGGACAACTTTCTTGGACTTCTCAGATGACTGGCCTTGAGGCAAATTAACATCACTACCAACTGAACTCCCATGCCGCTGGGAAGGCAGGGGAGTTGTATTAAAAATTGTACTAATAACAGATGTACTTGTTTGCTCTGAGCTTTCTACTGCTTCAGACGATATGCTTGTTACATTGGAAGTAGTGATTTTCTTACCTTCTGACTGATCTGATTGGTTAGAAGATGAGTAACTCACATTGCTTGGGCTTACATTTTTGCTTGGGCTTACATTTAAAACTGATATCCTTTCTGCTCCTGGGCTACCCGACTCATCAGACTTGGTTGTCACATTGGAGGCAACAATATCTTTCCCTTGTGATGATTCTGACGAGAGATGAAGAATTCCAGACCCACCACTTGCTTTCAACTTCTTAACTGAGAACTTTTTGGAAACAGAACTGTCCACCTTATCTCTGGAGATGCTTGACTTGCTATCCACGCAATTTGATGGTTTAGAGGAAATTTTAGTCACATTATTATGTGATGATTTTTCATTCTTTTTCGAATCAGGTTGGTCAGTGGGACGAATGTTTGCACTGGAGTTCACAATTTTCTTACTCTTAATGTCCTTTCGTATTAACTTCACAAAAGGCAGCCTACACTTGGAAACCAGACTTGTTTGCTTTTCTAGCCTTGCTATTGGGTCAGTAGTGTCATCGCTTAAACTAGGTGCAGGAGTCTTGATACTTTTCCTTTCTTCTTCTTGGTCGGAAATCCTTTCAGTGACATAGACCTTTTTACTAACCATCATGTCAGAGTGTTCAGCTCGACTGACGTTCTTTACAAACTCTGGAAACCTGGACTGGTCCTTTAAACGGACTGTCATGGGAGGCTCTGGGGCCTTTTTAACATCTGAGAAACCCAACTGGTCAGACACTATACCAGCGACAGTGTCAGTTGAGTTACCGACTGTCTGTCGACTCTTTGAATACCCACATATGTCAGATGGCACACCAGTCTCAGAGACCTGGGACTTCTGCTTGTCTGACAATCCTGTCTGGTCAGAAGCACTGCCAGATGTACCAAAAGGCCTGTTAGCAACCAGGGTGTTTTTACTCTTCAAATGTTCTGACTGTTCAGGTGGCAAATTTGTTTCAGCAGGTACCAGAGTCTTAGGTTTGTCTGACAACCCTGGTTGCTCACAAGGCCCAACACTGGAGGAGAGGTTACTGGGAAGGAGTGTCTTTTTACTCACAACAGATGAGTTCTTTTTCTTACAGGGCACCTTACTAAAGATAGTGCGGTCCGGCATGGGACTGGTTGTTTTAGGTCGTCTTTCTTTGCCTGATTTACTGAACCAAAGACCACTGTGAGTCTCTGGCTGCTTCTTTGCCTCTTTTATAACTGTAACAGACGGCTGAGCTGGAATTAGCTTAGGTTGACGTTCAAGTGCTTTAGGACACAAAATCTTAGGGACTGAGTCAAGATCCGAGTATGGGCACTCTCCATTGTCTCTATCTGATTGGTCAGGGCTATTATGCGACGTCTTTTTAGAGTATTTACTACTCATGTCCTTTGACGATTTACTTGGTTTCTTCTTCCCAGAAGATTTCCTTAAAGTGCTTGGCTTTGCTGGGGTTGTCATTGGGGATGAAATGGATCCATTGGTCATGTGCAATGTCTCAGTAAGGGTGGGTGAAGTAGAGGGAGCGAAGGATAGATGGACCTTGTTCATTCTCTCCAGTGTGGAAGTGTCGTGAAAGGCATCATCTATGGAAGAGGTAAAGGACGAAGCCATTTTGAGTCTCTCAGACAGAACAGATTCAGCTTCTGCCACACTGGATTTCCAAGAGGCCTGATAACGCTTTGCAATCTGCAGAGAGACAAAGCAAATAGTGCTCAGTCTTTGCACATATCAGTATACCAAAGACTTAGTTCAAGATCATATTCTCAAAAAAACATATTTTGTATATAGTGTAGAAACTTTCCTTTACTGTCTAACAAAACAATCACCAAGTAATAATGATGAGGTTCATTGGGGCATAGAAGTAGTGCCAATTTAATCAAAATTGTAATAATTACAGTGTATTTGTAGTTCAGCTCCCTTTGCTTCCCCCTCCGGCGCAGTAGGGGGAGCTGTTCAAATTCATAGCCTCCATGGAAAGTGTGAGTTGATTTTTCGTCCACCCAGGATAACTCCACAGGCTCCCCAAAGGTCCTGACATGGTAGAGCCGACCCGGCCGGTCACTGGGCTCTAAGACAACAACAAACATCAGCCTAAAACCCATGAGACGTAAATTAAAACTAAATCATGCAGCACAGAAAGTACAGGAGTGCATCGACTATGCAAACGGAGCTTTAAAATGCAACAACAGTGAACTAGCTACATGATGAAAATAAAATGTGCATAGTAGACTCTGAATTTTGAGCGTGGTGTGTTGTTAGAGGGCCAAAATATTCATTAAATGCCCCTAGTGTGCATTTGTTCTTCAATGTATACATGATTTATTAGGCAATGGAAGTAAGAAAAAAAAAACTACAAATGTCAAACAACAATACTTTCAAATCAGTGTACATGGCAGTGTCAGTGGATGCAAGTGCTGAACATTGTGGTTTTCATTAGGGATGAGTAGAAATGAAACAAGATATCTACTGGTTGAAATTAGAATTTAGTTTTTAGGAATATGAGAAAATTGGATATTTACGTTTTTATTTTAAATGATTATTTATAATGTTTTGAAAACTTATCTAACACGATGCTTGTCTTCATTTAATAACCTGACCTAATCTAATTTGTCATGGGAAAAATATGAGGATATTGAAGGAAATGAAACCTTTTCCGAGATAATAATTAACAGGCAACAAAAATAATCCACAGACCATATTGCACATTTAAAAGCAATCCCTACACAATGCATAAGTGGAGTTAATCACAGTAAGTCAGCAGTGTTTCAGGCACACCTTTCACTTTGTGGTAGATTCCCTGAATGGGGTCAACGATCACCTCACACGGCCACCATGGTCTCCGGCTGAACTTTGCCCAAATAACTTCACCCTCTAAAAACTTCACAGGCGGCAAAGACTTTTTCTTGAGGCTGTTCTGCTGTTGACAATGTGACAATGAAGAAAAAAAGAGAAACTGTGATGAGACGTACGGAAATGAGGCAGGTTTTGTACTTAAAGGGGATTTCATTGACCTCTCTTGACCCGTCTAGCTTCTTTGACTAAGCTTTTGTGGCTGTAAATGTGAACCAAATGTGAGGTAAATGCGTGAAAACATCAAAGTATTGAAGATAGAAATACTGACTTATTTAGCAACCCGTAACCTTTATGTTTCTCATATATTCCTCCAATGAGTAAAAAACACTCATGCACGTTTTCATTCATAATTTCCGCGTGGCTGAACAGAAATGGCGGAACGATACTAGATGAAAGATGAAGATATTGACAAAACTCTCATCTGCTCTGCACATTTTTGTATTTCTTTCACATAAAACTGCACGAAAAGAGGGTTTTCTTTTGTTTTCTGTGCATAACAGAACAAGGGTTTACATTTCTGACGACAAAGTCCTTTTCTGGCTTTTTCTGAGGTCAAATGTAGACTTCTCTTGTTCCATAACAGGTTTCAAAACCACAACACAAATCATGGTGTAAAAATATCACAACCTTGTGGGACTCCTGGCTACTATATCCTCTGTGTGAATGTGAGTAACGGCTCGCAGAGGCAGGTTGAGTGGACCGGTGGGGTAAATGAGCAGGCCTGAGTTATGACTGGCATGTAGAGGGGCTGGTCAGAGGGCCGCTGCTATGATGCAAGCCTTGACTGAAGCATTTTAAATAATAGTTCAATAGGTGTAAGAAACACACTTTCAAAGTTAGTTAGATGAGAAAAACAAATCCACTCTCACTTCTGTTCTTTGAGTATGAAGCTAAGCCAATTGTCAGGAAGATGATTGGTTTAGCTGAGTGTCAAACAGGAAGCGGGAAAATATTGAGTTAATTTTGACGTATAAATCTTTGACCTGAGCTGACAGGTCGC
>JAOXYL010000078.1:19338192-19348213 GCA_028564955.1 Terapon puta
CTGATGAGTGTCAGGCGGGAATGTCAGCGAGGAAACGTCCCCACACGGGAGATAAAACACGAGCCAACGTTCATATTGAAATATTTGATCTGTGTTAATGAACCTTTTTCAGAACAGGAATCTGACTGTTTGGAGGAAGAAGAGTCGAGTTTCGAGTATCGGTGTCTTCTTGGAACATCCAAAAGATCCACTTCTTGACAAACCTTATGGAAGGCAAAAAAATATTCACCTTTTTCTCAGAGCATCATGACGCATCCCAGATATGGCTAATAAATAATTATTATTATTATCAATTATTGTGCCCATTACACATTTTCGCTCTCAGTAGACTGGGCTGGTCAGGTCGGGCTGATCTCATTTAACTCGAACATGGCGTTAGATCAACACAGATGGAAAAGCACAACAATATGCAAACAGATTATTTAAATCCACCTGTGCTGCTCTAACAAGAGGAACTGAAGACGGACGATTAAGAAAACAGGTTGAAGGCAGTAAATCACTTGAGAGACCTTTAGTTAAAATTTAAAAGTACTTATGAAGGGAGAGTTTTGTCTCCAATCCACCCTCCTCTGGCTACGAGGGAGTGGACGCACATCTTACCCAGGCGGGAGTTAATTCTCCAAGCGTCTAATTAGAAGAATGAGCGGGGTATTGAAGGGCCGCTGGGTTTCAGCTGCCCCTGTCAAAGCCTCCCAGCACCAGGCCTTTGGACCCGCTCCGGCCCCGGGCCCCCCGGCTGAGGCGCTCTTACAGCTGGCCCCCTCGGCTGAGCTTCAGATGTGGAGGGCCGGGGCGTCGGACATTGTGTTGAGAGGGCTCTTGCTGGGGATCGACTCGGCTGCCGACGCAAACAAACCCCAGTCGGCCGTTTGACGGCTTCACAGGTAGAGAGACGGCGTCCTCTCTCCGGGACTCGACTCCTCGGGAAGCCGGCGTTCAAAACAGGGGAAAGCTTCCCCATTTATCTCCGCTTTCACATCTGACAATCACATCCACAGTGACTTACAGCAGGATTCAGCCCGGGCTGACCTGTGGAGAGACCAAACATGGAGCCAATATCTGAAGTGATTTTAGGTCAAGATGGTCATAATTATAATCCACCAGTGGTTAGATAATACACAGAAAATGCTTGAAAATAGGCTTGAATCAAAAATAGCAGCATGTGCTTGCTCTTTCCTGGCACTGTATGACTTAAATGAAAGGAAGACTCTATAGTTGTTATCCAAACCCTCATTAACATACAGTACATCACAGTTTATAGGTTGACGTCCTGGTTTAACTTTGACTCAGCAGACTTAATGTAGATACACAAACAACTTTTTGGTATAAAGAGAGATTATTCACAGTGTGAGGAAACATCTGACTGTGTATCTTATCTTTTAGCTGTAAATGTGCAGTCTGCAGTCTGTATTCTTGATTAGGAAGTAATATTTGATATCAAAGACAGATGTGCACCCTCCACCTTGTTCATCTCTCCAGAGCCAGGTGTCACACATCAATCAAATCCAAAATGAATCCTCTGGATGGCTGATATATAGCGATTTGAGCAGCTTTTCAATCATATGTTGGTGCCCCTGTTGTTCCCCATCTTCACTGTCATTGCCACACAGACCTGACAACAGTGGTGCTGCCATTTTTCTCTCTCTGCCGTCTTAACTTGGGTTTACCAACATCTGTTGGTCCTGGGATTTTCCCAAGAAACAGGTAATAAGCAACAAAACCCTTCAGTGTCAATATAAACTGAGATAAAATGGGATTTCAGGCTTAATAACGTTTACAAACTGCACACCTGAGTCCTCATTACAGAAACATATAAAGCTGTTAAGAAAGTACATTTGGTTTGATTTAAGTTCTGCTGCTCTTCTCCAGGTCGAACTGTCTTCTGTGTCCCTAAAAAACATCATTTTTATTGACCTATAAAGCACCAATAAATGATTTACTGATGATTAATGATAAACCATGAACACATTGACCTAACTACTGAACTTAGTACCTAAACATACAACATACACACGCTTTGACAGGCCGGAGAACTTCAGTAACTTAGCAGCTTAACTTAAGTAACTTATGTAGATTTATTCAAGTACTGGACTTCACAAGTATTTCCATTTCCTACTACTTTATACCTCTATTCCAAAGCATTCACTCAATAATTCAGAATAAGAATATCAAACATAATCAAGAAATAAAACTGAAAATAAATGCAAATCTATTATTACAGGTTACGATAGGATCAAACTTGATTCACCGTCTTATCACAGTTATGAAGTTATAAAGTTATAAAATGATGAACACATCAATAATTATAATTTATATACTGAATATATAACTTGGAAATGTGGTGTTTATAACGAGTACTTTTACTTTTAGTACTTTAAATAAACTGAGATACCTTTGTACTTTAACTCGAGTATTTCTACACATTGTTTTCACTACATTTAGGTAAGAGAGCTGAGTACTTGACACGCACACACACAGCCGGGTGTGTTGGTCAGTGCCATTTCAGAGCCAAACAACCCTCCTTTTTAAACCCAAAGCACAGCCGGAGGCTTTGGCAGAAAAAACGACCTCCAGTCGGGCACCCAGCGTGAGCAGCGGACTCTGTGGACGCGGCCGCAGAATAGCTTGGGATCATTATGCATCTATTCTGGTGAAAGAAAACGCGGCTTTCACTTAACTGTTAAAAGCACAGAAATGCACTTCACCTTCATCTCACCATTGTTTGAATGAACCCTCTTTAGAGTCTGCAAATGTTCAGTCCTCCTTTCCTACTGAATTTAAAAAGATGTTTAAAGTGATATTTCTTGCTTAGACTCATACTACAAATATTTACAGTAAGAGTAATTTATTTTCATTAAATTACAACCAGTGACAATCATAAAGTTAAAAATGTACCCACTTTTATTTAACTTTACTTCGTGCACACTTGTTTTCAGACTCAGATTCGTCATTGTTGTGTATTACTTGTACATGTATATTACTAATAATCAGTGTCAATGTATGTTTAAAAATAGCAGATAATAAGATTTTGACACCAAACCAACTTTTAGTTAGTTTAGAAATATCTCAACAGTAATAAACAAATTTTAACCAGTTGGATGTGGGCAACCTGTTTCTACTTTTGTATTATAATGACCCAAATCAGGTCATTTACATTCTCCATTTTCACAAAAGATACACTCATACCAGCTCCAAAACTTTAAATCTTTTAATTTATTATTTATTTATACTCAACATCCAACCATGCATGAGAAATTTCTGATAAACAGGCCAACAAAAAATTTCATGACCAAGATACTTTTTACACACAACATTATTCCAATTTGTGCATCACAGTGTGGATGCCTGAAGAACCACCAGGTGTATTTCCTGTGGTGCATCCTTCCTGAGCGCCACTTGGAGATCCTCGAGGACCAAACCTGGAACAAACGAGAGAAAAAGCTGGAGAAGTACCGCTTTCCCCCTCCGGCTAAAAATTAAACATCCGAGAGCTATTTAGCGCGAGTGTAAAGAAGTTGTCCTCGCAGGAGAAATGTCCAGCTAATTGGTTTGTTAAGACGAGAGAGGGTGTGAGGGGAGAGACAGGGAGAGAAATTTCCCCTTTCTTTCAGTCCAGACAGGTTAAATGTGCAGTTAGGCCCGGACAATGGAGCCGTCCTTTCACATGCAAAGATGAGGTATATGGAGCGAGCCGGGTTTTGTGGCCGGTGTTCAGACTTCAATTGAGAGGCACCAAAGCGTGACGGTATCCCCTCCCCTCCCATGCCTCCCACTCTCCCTCCTTTCCTCCCCTCCTTGCGTCCTTCTTTCTCCTTCATCCACCTTGCATGTGTCCCTCTCCATTTTCTCCTCCACCCTTCCATCTCTTGTTTCATTTCAGCCCTAAGAAGAAGATCCATTAACCCACCATATAGTCGACTTTCATGCTGGAGATTGAACTTTGTGTCCCATCACACATCTGCATTTACCTTTTATAAACTCTGACCACGACCTTACCTTAACCTTCACTGTAGCTGCTGATATTGTTCAAATTTTGACCTCGTCAGCCGCGGACGGCTTTCCATCCAGATGCTGAGCACATATTAAAAGAATTTCGAGACAAAAAGAAAAAGTGAATTCATGAGAGGTTTCCATTCATATGAATATTAATGTACATCAAGAGAAACAGCCTCTCAGTTATGGAGGAAACATTCAGATCCATTATTTAAGTAAAAGTACGAACACAACTAAAAATACAGTTACAAGTAAAAACCCTGAATTGAAAATGAACTATGAAAGAATAATCAGGAAAATGTACTTAAAATATCAAGTCAAAGTACTGAATATGGAAAAATGTCCCCTGTTTCTGTTATATTATTATTATATTAAACCATTATCAGTCCGAAGCCATTAATGTAAAGCAGGATTTGACTTTTGGAGTTGGTCCAGGTGGAGCTCCTTTTTATATTTTGTGATTCTTTCAATTTAGAATTAATTCCTCCATTAATTGATTAATTGCAGGTTACTATTTGTACAACTTATACCTTAATTCTGCCTGTTAAAATAAACTTTTATGAAGCCCTAATTTGTGCACTGGAGCCGCTATTGCCCAATCCAGCCCAACACAACAGAGATAGGACAGTGGTAAGACAGGGAGGGGTTGTGGAAAGAAATGAAAAGAGGGGAGCGTGGGGGTGGTGGAGGAGGGGATATTGGGTGGTTCAGGGGGTTTGTCATACAAAGACTGAAGCCGTGAAATGGTGCTTGTAAAAGCCCGGCGCTGGACAGCTCATTGAGTTGTCAATCTGCCCGGCAGGTCCCCCGTATGATGAGACCTGTCAGAGAGCCACAGAGAGAGACCATGAGGGGTGGGGATGACCTAATGCTAAACCACCTCCCTCCCTTTTCTCCTTTGAGGGGTTTGAGTGACACCCCCACCGGCTCATAATGCGACCCCCCGTGGCGCCATGGCAGCAGACTCTGGACTCTGGACTCGCTGGTCAACGCAGAGGACCGAACACTGGAAGACGCTCAAGAAATACAGGTGGTCGAGGGAGAAATATCAACAGCTCTTAGAAAAGCAGCGACCAACCAGGCGGATTAACGGCTAACACTGTTTGTTGGTTGTACAAGAGTCCTGGTAATCAGACAAATAACATGAGTCAGCAGACAGAGAGTCAAAAAGGCCAAATCATCCTGTCGTAAGCAACAAAAGGGGAGAAGAATCCCCTGAAGTCTGTTCATCAAAGATTGGTAGAGGAACTTATATTTATCTTTAGTGTTTTGATCTCTGATTTGTTTAATTTGATCCAGTTTTTCTGTCTTTTGCATGTCCTGGTCCCATTTTCGGGTTTTGTGAATAAGTGAACAGATGTCTGAAGTGTAGGTTGTCCCTGGCAGAATTAAGTCAAATCAATCACTCAGTCAAATCATTGACAAACAGGATAGTTAAATATGAACAGATTGTTTAGGTGTCTGATAAATTGTTCATCTCCTCAGTGATGTGGCAGCACATCCACACTCATGCAGCCTGCTGCATTTTGTCACACAATAAGAAACCGTCCCAGAGTCAGATGGAATAAATAAATAAATCAGTATGAAGTCCTTCCAGTTGGTTAAACAACATTGAATGGTTATTTTCTCCCAGAGCTCTTTGCTTTATTCCAACATGTGAGGAACCCACCTGAAACAAAATGTTCTTCCACTGACTCCCTCTATGGACAACAACAGTGAGGTAATATACATTTAAAGGTGTTGTATTCAATTCTAATCCAATAAACTCTTTGCCAAACGGTTTGTACAACAGCAAGTCTGACAGATCATTTGTGTGTATCATTATCATCTGTCTCTGGTTAAGGGTTTCATAATTGGTGTGAATATCTATAAATTTTCACTCTATGTAGAGAGTCAAGTGGATTAATCTGGATTATAGCGACATGACTGACAACACTTTGCTGTGATTTAACTGCAACAAATCCTTCAGGAGATTGTGTGATGTCAGTTTTCTCAGGTCTGTGGGCAAGCATACAACATTTAAGATGTTTCAGATTGATCAAAGCTTTCCAGAACTGAAGACTCCACCTTTAAGGTAGAGCAATGTTGTGTTTAGCAGCAAAAACTCAGAGTGTATCTGCACATCATATGTCCAAGAAAACAAAAAAAACAACAAAACAAAAAGTGAATCAAATTCAAAGTTATGACAAATCAAGAGACAAATGACCGATTTACTTTCAGTCGTTCTTTTCTCTACACGACACCTCTTGGGCTCTGTAGTAATGTTCTTCTTCTTATAGCTCTCTCATCAGAGTATAATAGGGAGATGAACTGACTTGAGAGGGCTACAGCTTTACAGTCAGCTGCCCAGTGTTTACTGGAGACCACATACTGATGAAGTGAAGAGAGCGACATCATCAGCAAAAAGGCACACATGCATCCCGAGATCACCAAACCCTTAATGGATGTGAAGGCAAAAAGGAAAAGCTTCACCTCACCCAGAACAGGACAGTCTGAACGTGAAAATAAACTGCCTTAAAGTCAAGTCTTCCAGAAAGAAAATGCACAGATTGAATCTTCAGGAAATGTTTTGCTCTCAGAGTCATTTGCCAAATGTGCAGTTTTTCAGACAGCGAGGGGGCAGGTGGCGACACAAACAGCTTCACCCATTAGCCTTTAGCTCCCTGTCACCTCCTTCCACCTATCACACCATCTCTTTGTCTGTCTCCGACTCCCAGAGTTCAGCTCTGGACCAGACGCATTGTCCTCTTTGATGACTTGACGTCTCTGTCTGTCACCAAGACGCCGACACAAAGACAGGCAGACACAAACTAACACACCCAAGTCACAGTCTGGCATCCTGACAGACTTTCTTTCAAAGGTTACATGTCAATCTGATTTGACAACCATGATAAAGACTTTTAGATTCAGTCCCACTCAGGGTGCAAACAGGAATGCAATGCCAGATGAATGTTGTGAAACGGCATCATGTTAGGCAAAACTGGCGCTCTGTAACGCCTGCCAGATATCAGCAAGATCTGAGGTAAGATGAACTTTTGGAGGATTTGTTTTCTTGTTATCATGCTTACTTTGAGCCCAGACCACATGGGATTATTTGACACTGAATAAACTGTTGCTCATGATGGTGGTGTTGGAGAGCACAATTCAACCATCCCCCAACTTTATTAGTAGGATCAATCAGGAATCAGTGAACGAATGGATGAATAACTTTTGAGCACAGAAAAGTATGCTTGTTTCTTGACATTTAGGAGGATCTTTTGATTAAAAACAATCTTATATAAATGCACTACAAAACAATCCAGTGAGAAGTCCTCTTTTGAAGTTACACATGTTGTCTCTCTGTTCATCTTGCAGCCATGATTTACAGAGAGAAGACTTACAGGCCTGGGGGGAAGTTTTTATAACTTTCTGGGTGTCTCTAAGAGCATTGTGGGAGTTCGTGCAGGGAGCTGATGTGGTGCAGACTTGTCCTCTTGTCCTCCTACATACAACAATATGTTTTCCTTGTTAGTACTTCACTTAGATGTTTGACAATGAAAGTCTTTTATTTTTTTTGTCTTTTATTTAAAGAAACACAAGAGAATGATTTTATTACGAAGACATGACACATGTAATCAAAACATTTTAAATATGCAATTGAACTTTTATTATGATATTCATAAGATGCATTTTAATATGTCTTAAAACTTTAACAGTTATATTACAAAGAACTTCTCTCTGGATCTCTGAAATACAAGCAGCCACAAAAGAGGTTTGCTTTCTAAAACACAACTCAAGTCTTTTGTAATTATCCAACTAGTGAAAAGTTTAGCCTTTAACTCATCAAATAAGATGCAATAAAATATAAATTAGACCTTTCTCTCACTTGTTAAACTGCTGACAGTGAAGACAGACAGTAAATGTTGGAGGGGTAAGAGAGGGGGGTAACATGCAATAAAAGTCCATGTTTTGACTTGAGCAGAGAAGGGAGGTTTCTAAAAACCATCAAATGCACAAATTAGATTTTATAAATGTATTTAAATTTCGTTTTTTTCCAGCTGCTACTCTCAGTCTGTGAAACACTTTCATTGCTATAGTAGCTGGATCACTTTTAACCCCAATTTAACCTTGGTTTACCATTTTTTCTAGTTAATACATAAAAAACAGACTATACCATTTGTCCCTGTGACAGGTGAACATTAATCTTCTGCGTGTCAGTTCACTGAACCGTCTGTCCGATGTCTGCCTGTGTCTGGTTGTATGTAAATAACGTAATTTGTTTAAAATGTAAAATTCAGTCTTGAAATTTGAGATTCAAAGTTGAAGAGAGCTACTGGAAGGAAAGACAGAGGGAGGAAGGTTTTGCATGGGGCAGGGGAGTTTATACTGTACAACATTATGACAGAGAGAAGCCGAGGTTTTTGGGTGTATGGATGAATCCTGTGATATAACATATGTTATGTACATATATATATATATATATATATATATATATATATATATATATATATATGTTAATTCTCCTTCTGTGTTTATTGTTATGCACCAAAACACCAAGACACATTTATTGTATGTGTGAAATAGTAAATTCTACAGATTCCAGGTCATCATATCAACTTAAGAAGTGAAAAATATGCCACTATTTGCATTTCCTTGTGCAGTTGACTCCAGTTGCTAAAAAATAAGAGTTCATGGTTCAGATCTGGTTCAGATTCAGCATATTAAACTTGTTGGAGGAAGACTGGGACAGTCAAGCTTTAGTTAACTGCCTTGTGAAGGCCGCGATCCCATCATGCCAAGATTATAAAGGGTTACTGCCTTCGTCAGCCCTGGATGTGAATCATCGAATATCGAAATAAATCCTGCTAGAAGCATTTTACACTGTTGATTATCTTAACATTGGACATGCAAAGGTTAATTATAGCAGTTTTTCACGCGCCACCTAAATGTGTGTTTCACCCAAACACTGATGTTTGTTTTAAATCACGATTAATGGCCTAAATCCTAAAATTTGATCCTCGTGTTGCAGTTTGAATTCTGTCTGTTAAGTTAATGATCCGTCCCTGATGCCTATCACACTGCAGCATTTACAACCCACTTTTCCCACTTGTTCTATTTAAGCTCTTCCCTCTTTTCATTTAGACCAACTATTCTCCGGCCTCGGCTCAATCAAACTGTGGGAGGACATTTCAGGAATACTTGCTGGGAAGAAAAAAAAAAAGAAAAAGGTCCAGTAAAGTTTTATGGTGAATCAAAAACCTTGTGGCATGTGTTTTTACGAGCAGCGCTCTGCCTCTGTTAGACCTCTGTGTCACACACGTCCCTCTCACATCCTCCCCTCGATGTCTCACACACACTTATGGTAAAACGCGACTGCCCACACACACAGGCCTGCACACGAAAACACAAGCTGTTTTCATCCAACATGTATTTAAAGCAAACATCGGAAACATAACGGAGCAGCGTGCTGTATGTTCAAGATGTTTTTCTGTTTGCAGAAGAGAATTCATATCAACACTTTGTACCTTAGAAGTCTTATTTTCTTTATCAGAGATCATACATCATGTATAACTTCATAGCAGTGCTGGTGGTCTAATTTGAAGGTCACCATTGTGCTTCACCTGAGAATATCATCTTCACACACAAGAATCAGATCATATATTTAATTTATTCATGTGAAAACTGGAAGCTCCCGTTAATAACAAGGTGGGTCTCCATCCACCTGTTTTTATGTTTTCATTTGGAGGGGAAATGCGGATGTTTTAAAAGCTCTGGAGGTATCATTAACAGGTTTTTACACAGTGTTTGTGTACTGATACTGACCATGTGACAAAGAAGGCAGACTTAATGAGGAAATGATGACGCACATAAACAGCTCTTAACTTCAGATTTTCTGCTCACGGGCCCCTGTGGTCAGACGCTCAGCATCTAAACCAGCCATGGTTTTGTTTCCAAGAAGAAAACTACCTGTTATTTGAACAATGCTGACTATTCTGTGCTACAATTTACCAAACCAGTCATCAAAAATAGATTTAAATCATTTTCAAGT
>JAOXYL010000078.1:19412062-19422834 GCA_028564955.1 Terapon puta
GTCAAACTATTTTCTAACTTCAGTATTTTCCTTCCACAGGTACCATAATTTCCCGAACTGTGAGCCTGACTGCTGCTGAAATTTCCCCAGGTAACTTCAGTCACATGATAGAAGAAAAGCAAATATAAGAACATTTATTTCTCATACATTTTTAATCTAGAATGAGCCTTTTAGAATCACAAAATGTTTTAGTTACAGTCCCATAAGTTCACTAAACTACTGACCAGGAATTGAAGCTTACGCTCTTGTCAAAACTTGTAAAATAAGATGTAAAAAGGGTCTTGAAGGTGGTATGGTGGCCATCTGTGTGGGCTCGAATGCCGGTGTCCTCCACCCACGAGCTGGAATGAGCTTCTCTCCTCCCTTCACTCACTTAGATCTCCAGTGAACCTTCACCGCCCCGCAGATTTACTCTCCGTCCACTGTCACGCTGCAACATGTTCATTAGTCATCAGTCTCTCTTCCACATTTCCTTTCTTCCTTTTTATTTCTGGAGTGAGCAAGGAAGGGAGGGAGTTTGCAGTGTTAGGGGGAGGAGGAAGGGAGGAGGGGGTGTGTGGAGGAGGGTTGGGTGGGTTAGGCCTCTTGGTCTCCATGGAAATTTCATTGTGTGTGTTGTGGGGGTGGTGGTGGTAAATAATGTGGTTGAAGAGGTGAAGGTCATAGTTGAAGGGATGGCTACTTGCGTTAGAGGGGAGATGAAGAAATAACCCACTGAATGAATGAAAACAAAGAAAAGGAAGAAAACATGAAATAAAAATCAAATGAATTATGCAGCATGTTAAAATCTTGTGTGGTTCCAACAGATGTTCTTGAAGACCTGAGCGAGGACACGACAGAACATCTTCTGTTAGAACCGGGCAACGTCCTGAAACTACGCTGTGACATGAACACCCGCCCCGGCATGGCGGTGAATTGGTACAAGGAAGGAGGTCGGGTGGTGCCCACGCCCCGCATCCAGATCCGAGGCGCCATCATGGAGATCACAGACGTGACATACGAGGATTCAGGCGTTTATGTTTGTGTTCTCCGGGGAACCAAAGGGCCTGTGAGGAACTTCACCATCACTGTGGCAGGTAAGAACTTTTTGAGCTAAACAGATGGTAAGGTGTACAAAGCAATCACCCGATTACAGATTTCCTTGCAAATAAGCTGTGGATCAAAAAACAGTAATCAAGAACACAATCAGGACATAAATAATGATTGACTATGAAAGTGGTTGTTACTCTGGCTTATATTGCTTTTATTTCACATGTTTCCAGACTCTTTGGGGTCAGGGGATGATGATGAGGACAACGACTTAGAAGACTCATCGACTGAAATCGAAAACGACCAGGTTTACTTCTCCAGAGGTGTGTTGTTGTTTGAAGAGTCCATGAAGAATTTACGCAACTCAGCCTCTTGGCTTCAGTACAGCTTTCTGACAACAGCTGTTTTTTGTCCATACAGGTCCATACTGGACCCACACCCAGCGTATGGAGAAGAAGCTGTATGCCGTTCCCGCTGGCAATACGGTGAAGTTTCGTTGCCCGGCCATGGGCAACCCCATGCCAAGCATTCGCTGGCTCAAAAACGGACGTGAATTTAGAGGAGAGCACCGTATTGGGGGCATCAAGGTGAGGATAGCAGCTTATCTCATCTAATAAAGACAATTTAGTTCATTTGGATTTACTTCTTTCTCTTTTTTGTGGCTTAATACTCATCATGAAGTATCACTTTATCAATGTTGATGATATTTATTTTCTTTGGCTAGCTGAGACACCAGCACTGGAGTCTAGTGATGGAGAGCGTCGTACCTTCAGACAGAGGAAACTACACCTGCGTGGTGGAGAACAAATATGGGTCCATCACCCACAGCTACGTCCTCGATGTCCTGGGTAAGACAGAAATTATCACAATTGTGTTACAAAGATATTTTTCTGGAACCAGCATTGTTGAGTTTTATGTTCTGAGCAACATATTCATGGATGTGAGACAGACATAAGAGACTATTCGTTAATCCTGAATATCAATACTTTGTGATCTGGCTGGCATGGAAAAACCATCATGCCTTCAAATAAAAGCCTTCAGTCTGGGAGAGGGAATAACTGGGGGGGTAGTAGAAGGTGACAGGGGCGCCTGGCATCAGCCATTGCAGGCAGGATGTGGACGATCAGGCGTCTACACCAGTTTTCTACCTGACCTGTGACAGGAGATCAAGGAGGGCTTCGGTTTGTTTGTTCATTTGTTCACTGTCTGTCCTCCACGGGGTCAGTTTCCGTCCCCATCAACGGGGGGAGAAGACTAACGAGACAACTAACGAGATCAGAGAGCGAGAGTAACCACAGATCAAAGAGCCCCCGGCGACCAGCTGACAAAGAGCCACGCTAATGGAACCGATTTTCATCCCAAAATGACATTTCCTGCTCTTTTGCCAGCATACAAACACATTATAGGTGACAGCGACAACTGCTGGGCATGTTTACAAAGCAGTCATGTTTGTCGGCTGTTAAACGGCCAAATATCTGGAAGTTTTAACCACAGCTCCGTAAACTTTCAGTTCTCCCCACGTTTGTCCTTCCTTCATGGACCTCTGGTCAGAGAGTCTCTGTCTTCATGTCCCAGAATCACCTTTGAACTGTTGCCCTGAAATGAAGGAAATCCTTTGAGCTTTTGTCCACTTTGCTCATCTCTCCTCTTATTTCTTCCCGGTACAGAGCGTTCCCCACACAGGCCCATCCTGCAGGCTGGTTTACCAGCCAACACCACTGCAGTGGTGGGCAGCAACGTCCAATTCCACTGTAAAGTCTACAGCGACGCCCAGCCTCACATTCAGTGGCTCAAACATATTGAAAGGAATGGCAGCCGCTACGGGCCTGATGGGACACCCTACGTTCAGGTTCTCAAGGTTGGTGACATTTGATGAGTCTTTTTACCAGAGAAAAAAGTACAAATACAGCTATGTACCTAATTCAACGTTGTTATACTGAGTGTTTATGTCACTTCTGGGTTCTTCAGACTGGCAGTCTGAACATGTCAGAGGTGGAGGTGCTCTACCTGTCCAAAGTTACGATGGAAGATGCAGGAGAGTACACCTGTCTTGCTGGAAATTCAATTGGATTTGCCCACCAGTCTGCCTGGCTCACTGTTATCTCAGGTAACTAGGAAGAGATTCAGATTGTGATATTTTGATACTGGCAAACCTTGAGCAACACTGTATTTAGTTTTGGTTAGTAAAAAATGTCTCTCCCTGCAGAGGAGGAAGCAGCAGAGGCTATGGACACCATGGAGACCAAGTACATTATCTACGCCTGTGGTTTCCTGGCTCTGATCATGGCCATCGTCATTGTGGTGTTGTGCCGAATGCAGGTCCATCCCAGAAGGGAGCCGTTTGACGCTCTCCCTGTCCAGAAGCTCTCCAAGTTTCCTCTTCGCAGACAGGTACAAGGCACTATCATTATAGGATCATAAATCTCTCTCTCTCTAACTACTTTGGCAAGTAGACAACAATGACACTGGGTTGGGGAATGCTTGATAGTTTGTATGAAGCGTTATCTGACCACATCTGAAAGCAAAAGGAGTTCCAGACAGCTGTACCTGAAGCCGTTCTGTATCTTCCTGGAGACAAAACTTTCTGCATTTCTTCCTTCAGTACTCGGTGGAGTCCAACTCATCAGGAAAGTCCAGTGCGTCGCTGATGAGGGTGGCTCGTCTCTCATCCAGCTGCTCCCCCATGCTGGCTGGAGTCCTGGAGTTTGAACTGCCCTATGACCCTGACTGGGAGTTTCCCAGAGAGAAGTAAGTGACCTGCAATTTAAAATCACCTCGGTTCTTATCTTTTATATAGATTATAATTTCATGATGATATTTTGAAATTTTAATTTACTCTTACATTTGAAATTGTTATGAAAGACATGTCTTTTGAAATGTTTACTTAAAAATGAAGCCCCTTGCAAAGAGAGTATTTCTACACTAAGTTTAGTTTGGCTTCTGCAATCTAGATCTATTTAAACGTTGTAGCTCTCGCATCATGTGGGGACCTAAAAAGAAACGAGCCCACAGCCCATTTTTGTCTCTGCCCAACCTATGTTTTAAGAAACCAGAGCCCCAAATTATGGATTTGTACAATTTTCATTTGGACATACTTATTTTCACTAACTTTCTTTTTGCTCTCTCTAGTTTAACATTGGGCAAACCTCTAGGAGAAGGCTGCTTTGGTCAGGTGGTCAGAGCTGAGGCCTACGGCATCAACAAGGACTGTCCAGATCAGGCCACCACTGTGGCGGTTAAGATGCTCAAAGGTAGGAAGGACATGAGAGAGAAAGAACAATATTCCTAGAAGTTAGCTAAAGTCTGCTATCAGTGAAGAAGACTTTTCTAAATAAAAGATTTTTCCCTCAGATGATGCCACAGACAAAGATCTGGCAGACCTCATTTCGGAGATGGAGCTGATGAAGGTGATGGACAAACACAAGAACATAATCAACCTTCTTGGTGTCTGCACTCAGGATGGTGAGTTTCTGACCTGTATCTTAACTGTTTGCTTATTTGTTTTCTTCTGCTTCATCCAAGAGTTTAGTTAAAAAGGTCAGTCAAGTTAAACTGATGTTTTTCTTGGCTCTCTAGTTGATGATTAGAGCAATAATGAAAGAAGAGTTTCCTCCTTGTTTGCACTAATTGTGACACACATACACTTATTTTGGAGAGAAAACAATGCCTTCCTTTTATCTCCGTCCCAAACTTCCTTTTTAGTGTAAATTGCAACAAACAACCAAATTTAGTGAGTCTTTCAACTATGGTGGTCCCAAGCCCTGGAGCTGAAACAACAATAAAAACAACCCCATCCTTCATCCTGTTTGTGTTTCACCCTCCAGGCCCTCTGTATGTGCTGGTCGAGTACGCCTCGAAAGGTAGTCTGAGGGAGTACCTGCGGGCCCGGCGACCCCCAGGCATGGACTACACCTTTGATGTGACCAAGGTGCCTGAAGAGCAGCTGACTTTCAAAGACCTGCTGTCCTGCGCCTACCAAGTGGCCAGAGGGATGGAGTACCTGGCCTCTAAAAGGGTAGGTTCACCTTGCAGAGAGGAAATTACCTGTAGTTGATGAAG
Organism: Terapon puta; assembly: GCA_028564955.1. NCBI lineage: Eukaryota > Metazoa > Chordata > Actinopteri > Centrarchiformes > Terapontidae > Terapon > Terapon puta. The sequence goes on from JAOXYL010000078.1 coordinate 19,417,151, forward strand.
ATCTAAGAGCCAATTTATTTTTGGCTTTTTATGTCTGGAGGGTTCATGACTTTTTCACCAGCAGTTGGGAAACATGATGATATGATTTTTGCTGATTTTAATAGAAACTATCTGCATTGTTTGCGCAGCCCCACCGCAAGTTCTTTGCTGATCTTCAGTAACAGATTTCTGAATACATAAAGATTAGACTTTTTAAGTTTTGGTGTGAGCCAGATGGTGAGCTCTTGGTTTTGGGTTGTCATAAGGAACTTTTACTTTGCAAGCCTCAGCCCCATGGGGATGTTTATGGACAAGACCTCATTACAGTAAAATGGGCAGGAAATACAGCCACAAAATGAAAACAGGATAGTAGTAGACTCAACATTTGTATCATAAGTTTGGTGTTTACAAAAGGGAATTGTGATGAGGACTGAGTTCTTGTGTAATTCAGTGTTTTTGGATTCAGGCACTTGGCCTTCAGATGGATGAGTTTGGTCCAGATGGGTCTGGCAGCACCAGCCTTCCGCTTCTCCTTTTTCTTTTTCTTTGCGCCCATCTCTCTCGCCGTCCTCTGTGCCTCTGTCTGTCCCTTTATTTCTTTTCCTCCCACCCCCAACCCCCCGTGTTTCTATTCCTTTCATTTTCCCAGCATGCACTCTGTTTGTGTGCCTCTTATCAACATGGCTCTTTGTCTGCCAGCCGGTGTCTCAGACAGGCATTCCTGAGCAGAGACCTGCTACAGCTTCAGTCCTGTTTACTCTTCTCCATCCATCTGTCCGTCCCTCCGCTTTGTCCTTTTTAGCGCTGCCATAAATCTGTTAGCAAACAGGCAGCAGAGCCGTCGTCTGGGTGCAGGCATCAGGTTTCTGGCTCTACGGTCTCCTAAGAATGCAGGAGCCTGAAACTAACCCTCCATTATGGGGAGACCCACAAACCAAGATTGGTTCATTTCGCACGTCCCCACAAATCCCACGTCTATTTCGAATGAAAACCAAAATAAACTTAATGACATCCATTCAATGTGGGCAAACAGTGCCTTTCTTTTTTCCTCCCAATGGGTTGTTTTTTCTTCAAACTCCCAGGTTTCTATATAAAGACATTTTAATTTTGTTGCGTTCACTAAAATGAGGCACTGTGTGTTGACTTTAGACTCCTGAGCCTTTTCATTTTTGGAGAAAATCTGCAGTGAATCATTTCTACCTCCCCTCCCTCTGTGTTTTTTCATGGTCCCTCCAAACCACGGCCTGGAACAGTCAAGAACATGTTGTGTCACAAGTCAAAAATCATAAGAGCATTTCATAAGTGGAGAACCTTCAATAATAAAGTTTAACTTAAACTTCTTGTTCTTGTTCTTGGACTGTAAATTTATACTTTACAAAAACATTACAATAAAACGGGTAAAGAGGCAACAGAGTAAACAAATCATGTATTCAGCCCATTTTCCAAATTAGACATTAAATCTCTGAGCCCATTAACCGGCACCATTTAAACATTATGCTAATCTTCTTAATCTGGAGACTCAGCAGTTGGCCTTAAGCTCATTTTAGTGTTTTGTCAGTCTTTAATTCTTTCTCTTCTCTCTCTGCAGTGCATCCACAGAGATTTGGCAGCCAGAAATGTCCTGGTGACGGAGGACAACGTGATGAAGATTGCTGACTTTGGCCTGGCAAGAGGAGTCCACCAGATTGACTACTACAAGAAAACCACCAATGTGAGTGACTGTTTTTCTTGCAGCATATTTTCAGGAATCACTTTTCACTCCTGTAACTTTCCAGTGGAGACTTTCCAGTAGTAGTCTTATTAGCTCCTCAGGGATCAATAATAGTCATGGTAATATAAATCAAGCAATATCTTAGTGTCAAGTTGTTTGGATTGAATTAGTGAACACAGAAGCTGTTTGTTTTTTAAAAGTAAGCATGTAATGTACATGTAAAGATGTCCTCAGTCAGGTTCATCCTGCCCAACTCAGCCTCAGAACTTCTCAAGAAAGATGTCTGATGTTTTCCTCGGATTGGCAGCCTGCTTAATAGGACTTAATTAGAAAAGAGGGGAGACGAGGAGGGAGGAGGGGGAGGGTGACAAAATGAGCGTGGAGTCAATTATAAATTGGTCGAAAAAAAAAATACAGTGAGAGGAAAAGAAAAATGCATTGCTGTGTAAAATGAAAGCTTTAATGTGTTCTTGTCTGCTGTGCAGGGTCGGCTGCCGGTGAAGTGGATGGCACCAGAGGCCTTGTTTGACCGAGTCTACACACACCAGAGCGACGTGTAAGTCCGACTTCTCGTATACGAATCAGGCAAAGCATGAAGTGCTTTATGGGAAATATCTGTTTACACCCCCTTATATCGTTTTGATAAAGGGTAAATATGTGTGTTAATCATAAATTATATCATTTTCTCATCTCAGGTGGTCATTTGGCGTACTGATGTGGGAGATCTTCACGCTGGGCGGCTCACCGTATCCCGGTATTCCTGTTGAGGAGCTCTTCAAGCTGCTGAAGGAAGGACATCGCATGGACAAACCCTCCAACTGCACACATGAACTGTAAGTGTTGTTTATTTTCCACTATTAGTAAGGATGCCTGACTCTGGACAAACTATCAATTAACTGTTGCATTTACCAAATATTTGGGGGTTTTGAAAAAGTCTATAGTCTAGATTGTAGAAATAATTTTGCATGCTGTTTTTTCTTTCTCCGTAGCTACATGATGATGCGAGAGTGCTGGCATGCTGTTCCCACCCAGAGGCCGACCTTCAAACAGCTGGTGGAGGAGCTGGACAGGGTGCTGCTGTCCATCTCTGACGAGGTTGGTTTCAAACACACACACACACACACACACACTCACACAGCAACTGCTTCCCATGAAATCACACACAAACATGCACACATGTTAACGTATGCACACGTTTTCTCCCTCCCCTTCGCAATGTGCTGTCCAGATGTCTTCAGCATTCACAGCACTGGATGTGTAGAGAAAATAATCCAGGCCTTTTAAACTCCAAACAGCAAACACAAAATCAAACAGTGTGTGTCTGCAGAGTTCCTAATGCTGAAATCCGAGAGCTGAATTCTCACCAAGAACATCCCTCGCCTGCAGATGGGTCAACTGTGCATGTGAAGGCTTTGTTGGTTCTCGTTTGCAAAATTTGAAATTGACCAATTCATCACAGTTGCTCTCCAGCAGTGATGCTTCAAAGCTGACATGTCAGCGAATTCCCCACATCTGCATCTACTTTCTCGTGGACACCATGAAACGAAAAGCGCGTTCAATAGCAGCATTTCTTTTTATTGCCAAAATAACAAACACGAATGCATCTTACTTTGTTTTTCCCGATTCTGCTGCGACACCAACATTTCTAATCGTTTCTGAACTTCCTCTCTCTCTCCGCAGTATTTGGACCTGTCGACACCCTTCGAGCAGTACTCCCCGTCATGCGAGGACACGTCCAGCTCCTGCTCCTCCGACAACGACTCTGTTTTTACCCACGATGCTTTGTCCACCGACCCGTGCCTCCTGGGCTACCAGGACGTGCGCTCCCGGATAGACATGAAGACGGCGCTCCGATAGACACGCAACCGAAGGCACCCACACATTTACACACACAAACACTACGAAGGAGATTCATTACTTTGGGTGGTGGTGCGACACATTCACTGGCAGCCATATTGGAGGTCCACAGCTGCGTTTCGAAAGTTAAGTTAAGGTTCTTCGCTGGGCCTCCATTATAGCACCAGATAACAAAGCCCTTAGGTATAAGTGGGCATTTATACACACACACAAATATACACACACAGACACACATGGAGCACTGAGGCCTGAGGGCTTCATCACCCGGTGAGGAAAAACATTTCATCGTGGGCAAAAGTACGAGCGGAGAAAAACTTTGGATTATCGGCTCTGTGGCTCGGCACTGTGCCTAAGAACAGTCATGACGTTGGAAAACTGCGGCACTAAACACAACAGAAGAAACCCTGGTACTCAAAACGCCTCGAAATGCTCTCTTTGATCAACCTTCAGCGATTTGACGGACAGTGATCTCACAAACTCGACCCGAAACCAGGGCGTGAAACCTCGGTGATAAAGACATTTAAGGAAAAAAAGATTTATTTTGCTATGATAAAAAAAAGAAGAAACTGATTGTTAAATATAAATCTCTTTATATAAGATTATTTTACTTTTGTGTTGCTTATTTAAAAAAAAAAAAGAAAACGGTCTTAAATCTCAGGATCTCTTGTGCTAAGAAGTTGCTGTAGCGGCAGCAAAGTGCCTGAATTTATGATTTCCTGTGAATATATTAGAATATTAAAATATTGTATGTACATATCAACAGCAGAAATACAATTGCCTTTTATAAATTATTCTGAATGACACAAAAATGAAGGTTATTGGAGGTGAAAGGAGAGAGGAATTTAATCAAGTGTTTCAAGTGCCAAACCTGTCACGCGTCTTCTTGTTCGGGTTTCATTCCAAAATGCCACCATGTTCAATTTAATCTCCCAAATATAAAACACAATAGCTGCTGTTAAAAATTTACACGTCAGCAACTTTTGTGAACATTTCGTGAAAAAACAAACCTATATTTTAAGTTATGACCAGCAGAGACACACAGAATTTTCCATTGACGACTAAACCCCAAATGCATGTGGTCAAAAGATTATGGATTGGTTCTTTAAAGATGGCGTAAACATGCAAAATTTTGGAATGAAACCCTCCATTTGTCATTGTGTAGTAAACTGTTTCGACCTCCAGCCCAAGAAAACAATTTGTGGTTGAATACCAGAAGGAGCTTGTTGCTGTTGTTGGATGAAAACCACCTTTTTTTTGTTTTTTCTTTTCTCTATCTCACCAGCGCTAATGTATTTCTAAAGTTATAAAACAAGCTCCAAAGGTCATGAGACGTTCCCATTTACATGTATGATCAACGTGAGACGTCATCATGTGGTCTTCCTCCAACAACAGCTTCGTCAGAGACAGTGTGTCCGGGGTGGGACTCGTCCTGAAAAGGAGGACTGACGATTCAGCATGGGGACTCTGTTGGGGAGCTGGCCCAAGCCCGCTATCACTGCTGACAAGGGGGTTGGGGAGGGAGGGGGGGGGCACTGAATGTGAAAGCCAGTGTGATTGATTTCAAATAGAGGAGAAGGGGGAGGGACCCTCCTTTGTCTGTCTGTAACCCTTCACCCAGCCCAATCTGTTGGCGAGGGGTCCTCAGGTCCGCAGCCTGGCCGGACAATGAAGGCTTTGCAGGCTTAATGGGTGTGACTAGGGACCAGAGGGAGTTTTCTTGTGTGGGGGGGTTGTGGTGTGGGGATAGCTTGTGTGCAAATGAAGAGGCTCTTATTATGGTAATGCCTCCTCTTCTCTCCCAAACGCCCCTATCTTTATCCCCACAGCCACCATTTTTTTAAATTACAAATCTTAATTCAGATTCGCCGCTGCCACCGGGACCAGCTGCGGAAAATTCCCCTGTGGGGGTGAAATGCCAACCAGAGTCCCCCAGTCCATCTCCTGAATCTGACCGCAGACAGAACAAGCGAGACGCAAAGGAAATAAGCATTGACAGTTGTTGTGGATCGAATTGTATTATTGGCTAAAATGATGTCCATCTCCCTGAAACTGTCGAGACAGTTTGAAATTGTCTTGCACCATTTTTCTCTAAGTGTGAAAGTTCAAAGAAAAATAGAGACTTTTATTCTGAAATGAT
>JAOXYL010000078.1:19809199-19819492 GCA_028564955.1 Terapon puta
AAATTATCTGTCCATGCAGCAAGATAATTTCACTCAGATTTAGTGTTTTTATCTTGTTTTTAGACCCCCCTTTTTTTGCAGTGTGCAAATAACACTTTAAAATAATATTGCAAGAAAAAAAAGCCTTCTGCTGGATCCTGCTTCATATTCAGCGTCCAGCCTTCATCTAACCCGCTGCAAGAAAGCAAATAAGGAAACAAGTCACCAAGCACTCAGTTCACTTTAAAGATGATGATTTTTATAAACCCAATTAAATATTCAGCACGTCAGATCAGTTCTCACACGTCCTGAGATCTTTAACTTGCGTGCTGACGTTCATTTTTCTGCCCAGCTCGACCTCGGTTACATCAGCCGCTGAGCCTCGTGGATGTTTTTGATGTGAGACTGCAGCAAACACCACAATCGGTCCATCTTTCCATCAACTGTACGGCTTATCCTCAGAGGATCACAGGGAGCCAGATGAAACCGGGCCGGAGGTCAATCACGAGGTTTACACAGAGACAAACCGTCGTTAAAGCACAGTCACATGTTCAGGAGTCAGTCCGAGTTAACCTGCATGTCTGTGGGGCAGGTGGAGAGGGAGGGGTGGTGCATAAACTGATAAAACTGATCCTCAGATGAGGAACAGTGAGAATTTCATTAAAATAAAACCTATAAAAACAGGAAATCACATTTTACTTTACAACTGGATAGTTTGATGTTCTCTTGTCTCGAGTCCAAGTTTTTTATCGTGCGTTTCGCTGCAGCTGGTTGCTCTCGATCCTTCATGAGCAAAGTGTGTGTGTGTGTGTGTGTGTGTGTGTGTGTGTGTGGGGTGGGAGATCAATCACAAGCAGTCGGGTAAAACAAAGTGTCCCCCTGTTGCGGTCGAGCTGAGGTAATTGAATCTGGCATGTTTTATTATAAGTCACAGCACTTTGCTCTGCACTTCACCACCAATTAGGAACGCTCGCCGCTTCAGTCTCGACCTCAACAGGACAAATTTTCTCTCCCTATGCACACTGATGAGATGTGAATCTGACCCGAGCTGACCTGAATCCCTGTACTGGACCTTCAGGTCTGCCACATCAGATTCCTGATATCAGGCCGTTAGCGCGCCTTGACCTTGGCCTTCGGTTTAATGGCTTTCAACCTCCAGAACCTCCATTTCTCTAAACTAACAGTCTCCCGGCAGCCTGAACCGCAGCCAGCATCGCGGTTCAGTTTAAATCCTTTAAATCCAAATTAGCTTCACACGCCAAATAGGTCACACACACAATTGTCACCCCACAAAAGCACAAGACAATCAAATGTATGGAAAACAGATATTCAAGGCACGCATTGATCCATTTCTTAGACCATCTGCGGGGCGATGATTTCAGTTAATTCAGAGCTCAGACAGGTTTTAACCCTAAAATGTAGAAGTAATTTATGTTATGGATATTTGCATTTTGCCTGCAAAAGGGAGGCAGGTCCCCACAATGTGCCCGTGTGAATAGATGTATGTCCCCACAACGTCTTCCATATATGAATTTGTGTTTCCTGAGTAAATTTCTCAGCACATTTGATCCAAAACAGTAATAATGATAAAAATAATCTCACCATGTTCCTTAATTACACAGAAAAGTCCATGTTTCAGGCCTTAAAGTGTGATATAAATACACTATATAACCTTATGTCCTATGCTGTTGGTCAATCCTCATTTCAAATATTTACTCAATCTGTCGACTTTATTTCTGGGAAGTTTTGAGATTTTGCCAACAAAACATCAAACCACTGAATAATCAATCAATAAAAAAAAAATCATTAGTCGTACCCTACATAAAAGTTTCAAACTGGACTTATTATAGCTGTCAGTTTTGTGCGGTACTTATCCTGCTCCACCGCCTCCTGTGTTAATCAATAGCCAGCTTTGGGCGTCGCGATACAGCTGGGTCCAACTTAACGAGCTCATCAGGTCTAGGTCAAATCCATCTGACTCCTCAGATGAAGATCCAGTCCAAGGATAATTGTCTTTAGTCGCCAGGAGTCATATTCGTGGTTATTTTTACCCCTCACCAGTGTCTGAGCTCCATCGGGGGTGAATTCATTCGCTGCCTTCCACCTCATTAAGAGAAATTCACAAAGGGATCGTGTTGCCAAAGAAAATCTCTTTATTTTCCACCGGCCAATCGGCGAAGATAATAAGAACGCCTCAGGTTGTGTATGAAACAGGTAAAGGTCTCAGTGAATCAATCTATAAAACCAAATCTCTTATTGATGAAATTGAAACTATTTCCATTTGGTGCAGCACATCCCCCCCACATTATTGATTTTCATACTCTTATACGCTTGCAATTTGATTTAAGACTAAAAGCAGGAAAAATATTAGCTAGCCAGATGTAAATAAAACAAATAATAAATAATAATCTTTACAAATGATCTATAACTGTAGAGCAGCTCTAGCTATAGAAATATAAAACTGATTATTTACTGATTAGCATGTTGAAGCTAATCATTCAGACTGTATAAATGTTAAGTGGGTATTACTTTACATTTGAATCTGTGAGGTTTTCCATTTTAAGAGTTAACAGGAAGAGCTAGTTTTAATAAAATCATATTGAAGATGAATTATGCAGCGCCCCCTGGAGGCCACAGCACCCTTAGCACTCGCTTAAATTGACTGAAGTGATAGATAACCAGGAAGTAATCCCTCATTATGCAAGTAATTTCTCCTTTTATTGAGTCTGTTTGTGTGCTGAGCGGTCGTGTTTTCTTCTGGAAAAAGAGCCGACCGTTCAGCAGAAGATCCAGAAGATGAAGTCAGTTTGTGCAGAGATAATATACAAAAAGAGAAAGAGCATGTCTGTTAAAGAGATGATTAAATGCACAGAAAGTTTAGTTACGTCTGCTGCTGAGCCTCCTTTCAGCTGTTCGGCATTTTCTAAATCTGCCATCGCTCAGAGGAAGAAGACCTTATAAATTGCGGTTTAGGAGTTTAAGGGATTCAATAGCATTCCCCAGCAATTATACTCGGCCGGTTTCAAGGTTTAACAAAGCGGCAGCACTTCTTCTTCCTCTTTCAGTCCCCGTGCAGCTCTCATCACATCTACGCACTGTTTCTGCTTCTTTATTCAGGTCACGTCGTCTCATTCGTTATTGGAAAAGCACTTTCGCCTGCATTTACAAGCCACGAAAAATATTTGAATGGTGGAAAAGGCTTGAATGGTTAAAATGACGAGGAAGAAGGTGGATGAATTTTCTGGTTGTTGGATGACAGACGGGACCAATAAAAATCAGCTGACAAATCTGTTGACCTTGTAAATATCTGAAGAGCTTTTCAGGTCTGGATCAGTATTCTGCTCTGAGAGACTTCACAGAGACCAGGTGGATCCTCCCGGTTCAGGTTTCTTCCCGGAGTGACCTCGCGGCTCCGCGGCTCATCACAAACTTTGGCATCTGTCACGAGAAACTTCCCCGTCTGACTCCCGGGAGCCGAGGTGGTTAATGTTTAATTAATGACGAAAGTGTGAGAAGCAGGGGTTGTCTGTCACACGGCATCTGGAGAAAAGCAAAGAGCGAGGGGGGGGGGGGGGACCTGCAGCTTGTCATCTCCATCTCTGGAGTCTCTTCTCCTCTATCTCACGCTTCACTCTCCGCCATCCATCACCGCTCTCACCGCCGTTTGTTTCCCTCCGCTGCTGATTTGGATGAAAACGTAACTGTCTTTCTTTTCCCCGACTGTCAGAAAACACGCGAGGCGACGTACATGTTTGCGTTCGGCGTTGGATGTTTTTATTGGTGTTTGTGCGTCGTGGATGGGCGACTGTGCACATCCACACACGAGCATGTGTGTGTGTAAATATGGATGCTCGGCGCGGCGTGCTTTTCTCAGCACATATGGCGCTGGAGTAAACAAAAGCGAGCGGGCCATATGTCTTCCTGCAGGTGCAGCTCGGCGCTGAAGTGCCTGAAATCTTCCAGATGTCATCTCAGCTCTGCCGAGGTGGATTCTCATCTCGGCGTGTCTCAGTTTTGATCGGCGTCAAGTTTAACTGTGGGAGATAATCTCACAGCACCTCGGGCTTGGATTTAAAGCCAAAACACACCAGTACTTTAAAGAGTCTGGGAGCCATTTATGCCTTCATGCCGTCCTGTTTTTTTTTCTTTGCCTCCTCTCGAGTTCACACCGACCCGAGGACATTCGCAAACCTCGAGTGAAAAATTACAGGTTGGTCTCGCCGCTGCCTTTCCTTTCAAATGTTCTGGAGAGTGCAGTTTTTACCCGAGTCTCCGGCCGCCTTGTGCAAAATAATCGACTCGACTCAAGGGAGGTCACTCAGCCGAATCTGCCGGGACGTCGCAGACACAAAGTCTGAGGTCGGCGGCGAGCGACCCGTCATCAGTTCTCGTCTGCTCGGACCTGTCAGCACAACTTCAGACGCAGCTAAACAGCAAATCTTCCCGTCCTGACTGGGCATCTCTGGCAGGAAGTGAGCAAACACGGTGAAGTGTAAGCAGACTGAAGTCGGTTGTTAGACACAGACGAAGTCAGGGACCCAGGCTGTTTCAGGATCTGCATATTTATTCCTGTAACCGACACAATGCAGCACATGAGCGACACACACACAGGATGGCTTCTCTCTCCTACAGCAAATAAAAAAAACACAATTTAGGTCAAATCTCAGGTGATTTCAACACAATTTTGCACAATTTTACTATAAAATTAATGTAAATGCTCACAGTGACCCCGAGTAACAATAAGTGCATTTTTAACCAAGTTTAATCACTTTTAAACAAGTTAGCTTTATAACAATGAGAGAGCATCACGGCGTGTCTTACTAGCTCAATAACCTTGCTGTATTTGCCAGCGTCACACATGTGTCTCACTAATTATCGCCCCCACTACAACACGCAAGGCGGAACCATCTAACTCATTTACACAAAAAAAAATTGTCCACATCAGAGGTTGTATATGAATAAAAAACACTACATTTCTAACAGAGAACATAAATAGGTTTTGAGAAGGTTCACAGGATAATGAAAGGTAAAGCACTTTTTGTTAATAAAATATTAACTCAGCTACACAAGCAACACAGCATTTCACTTTCTACAACCATCCAATAGTTTGCATTTACTTTACGTCACTAACGCTCCTCTCTGTGATGCAGTAACTGACTATAACCTCAACAAAAGGACAAACTACAACCTTTTCCAGCTGCTGTTAAACTCCACAGGATGGAGATGGATACGTATGATTTCAGTCAAGTTAATGTTCATAACAGATCAATAACTTCTCATTTATCCTGCAGGAGAGCAATTACGATGCCGTGCAGCGTTGTTCAGCGAGAGGCCGGCGGAGGATAATGGCTGCTTTGAGAGCCTTCGTCGTCCCTTTTAAAGAAGAGGGAGACCCGTCGGAGACCCATCAAAGGGAATTTAGCGGGTACACGTGTTTGCCGCGTCCGTGAAAAAAAAAAGAAGCAATTTGTAGCATCAAAAGATTTTGACCTCGCCGGTGTCGTCTCCGCTCAGTCGCCGTCGAAGCAAACGGCTCTAAAAAGAAATGCCACATGGTCCGATCAAAGGAAAAGTCACACCATTTGATTAAGTCTGAGCCGAACAATGAGACAGACCTGCAGGTTAGTGGCAGCCGTGTGAAACAGGCTTTGTTGGAGCTACAGTTTATTTATATATATATATTCAATAGTGTTGACTACATAACACCAGAAAGGTGCTCAATGTGAAACTATTTGATTTGAGCATAATTGCTAATAGCTCCATTAGCGTACATGTAATATAATGACACTCTGAGCTGTTTGCCTTCAGATTTCCAAAGGTCGTATGTTTGACATGGAAATAATGAGCTTGTTGTTGAATTTCTTGGTGTATTGAGAGCACTGTTGCTGTGCGACCGGTTGGAAAAAGAACAGACGATGCCTTGTTTCTTTTTAAAAAAACAACCGTGTCTTTATTTTTGTAGACAGCAGTGCAACTCGATAGAAAAGTTTCCTGAGATTCAACATCAAAACAGAAGAAATACCAGCATTATGAGCATAATTTGTCAAAAATGCTCCATGAATGGCACAGTGGTGGTTTGTTCGAACAGACTAAAGGGCGATTTAACTGTGAAAAGCAGTAGGAAGAGTTTCACAGCAGCGGGCCTGTAAAATAATAAATTACAAACAGTGTTAATGGAGTAAAGGCCCTTTTTGCAGAGTGCACTTAATAAACAAATGGCTTCTTTCAGTAAAGTTTCACACCACAACAGGACAAAGTGACGGGCGGACTCCCAACGTTCTGCACATGCAAGCTGTGCATTCGCCTTTTCTACCTTAATGGACAAAGATCTTTACAATTTCGCCTCCCATTAACACACAAGGTGCTGCCTGCTCAGGGTTAAGTGTCTCTCTCAGGGACAGATAGAGCCGGAGATCGAACCTTGGGATTAATGGACGACCTCCTGAGCCACTCTTCAGGTGAGCAAAATATTTCTTATTATGTGCAAAGTTTCCTTCAGTTTTTAAACTCGAATTCGACTCGAGTGTTCACGTCTTCATCGTTCGCTTCTTCACACAGAGATTCAATCTGTAAATCTGATATGAGATCTTAAAACAGAAACTCTGTAATGCTGCTGTTATCTGCCTCCAATCATCTGGAGGAGTCTTAGAGAGACATCTGCATTTATATGTACAATCACATTTACATTTAAATTGCTCGTATCACTGTATTTTCCTGCCTCTGTAATCAAAGGCCAGCCGAGGTGGACATACATGATTATATGTGTGCAAATGTCTCGATTGTTTGGAGTAAAGAAGTACAACAGATAAAAGGAGGAAATTAACATTTGTGGGTAAGTGAGGATGGGCTGACGGCCTTTTAACGGAGCCACGGAGGCGACCAGGTGAAGGGCCAACACGTGATGGATTTTCACATCCAAACACACAACGATGTTTTTTTAAATCACCTGTGACATTTTGATACCAAAACCCAGTGAAAACAAACCATCAGAGAGCTCAGATTTACTGAATATAATGACTTAAAGAAAGAAAGAAGTGATATGGTTGATACGAGGTGTGAATCTAAGCTTTGATGGGAGTTTTGTTCAAATCGTTTTTGAGAACCACTCATACGGTACGAAAAAAAAACCAACCCAAAAGCTGCCAACAGCTCTCTGGCAGAGATAATTACGGGGGGGTAATGATCGCTAGTTTGATGAAATTGTTTGAAGAAGGTCAGATGTACCATTTTCTGCAGCTGCACCAAAGACAAAAAACAACAACGTAAAACTTGGCACAGACCGGATCAACTTCTTTTATCATTTCCATTTATAAAATCCTTTTTTTTTTAGCTTTACTGTTTATTCTGTGTTTTATTATGATGTGTTGGATGATGTAAGATCCTTGAAATGTATAATCATTCATATAATTTCACACTTTAAGTTGTGGGATGTCTTTCCAGCTGGTTCTCTCTGATCGACTTTTTTAGGAAATATACGTCCCTGATTAGCTTACAACTCGCTCGGTGTCGGTGCAGAAGTGAATCCTTTCCGACCGGTCGCTACATCGGCTTGAAAAGCACAGGAGGAAAAAGTGATGAAGTGATAAAAAAAAAAAAAAATCTGAAAACCACATCAGCATTCGGAGCACGATCCTCCCTGAGGCCGCGTTCATAAATATGTTATGAGCAGAGCCCGCCGTCACTATACAGTCCGGCAGTAATGGATATTCAGGGTGAAGGGGTTCTTGTGAGAGCAGCATGTAAAGGATGACTGGGCCGGAGTTAGTAACGCACCATTAACTGACTCCCCAGGATGCTCGCGGACCAGGAAGAGAAGGAAACCCGGCCAGTCAGGAAATCAATATGAAGCACATCAGTATGTGAGCGGGTGTGAGAGGCAGGGCGGGGTGTCTGGCATATCAGGATCACTTTAAACAGAGCGTAATAAACACACAGGAGGTGCTGGAGGTTGTTGTACGACAGTAAACAAGTCGGACCGAGCACGCTGACACAAGCTGCACAAAGGAGCAGAGACGCTGCTGATTTGAAGCCTTCGTTAGTTTGTTTGAGCCGTTTTATCACTACAGTGCGGTGCATTTTTCTTCTAACGTACTTTATTTTTTACACATTTTAGAGGCTTTGCACTTCCACCTGAAATGCTGCAGCGAATACGAGACACGGGTTGTGCAAGTGTTACGTGTCATAGGTTAAAATGAGCGGCTGCAACCACCCAGGAAGCTCCAGCGTGTTTAGGAAAACTCATACACGCCTCAAGGAGAAGGGTTTTATTCTAATGGTACGCCGGGAAGAAAACAAAGTCAAGGACACAAACCCATATAAAAAAGTAATATGTTGTGCCGTTAATATAACACGGTTTTCTGGCTAAATTTACACGTGCAATGAATGTATTAAATATAATTTTTATTAAACAAATGTTTTCTGTAATAAAGAGATTATATTGTGCTCTCAAATCGTCCTTTAATACAATTATAACAATACTAATTGTAATAAAAATCTCTTGTTAAACCACATCTACGCCATCTCCACCTTCATTCTTTCTCTAAAACGCTTCAAAAATCACGACGTAAAGTCTTTTCCTGATGAAGTCAGGCTCACAGCTGGAGTCGTTTCTCCATTAGAGAGGCACACTCGGCCTCCTAATTGGTTTTACTATCTCAGCAGCTCAGTAGTCGGTTAATGACGTGAACCTGCGGTGTGACGACATCAGAGAGGCCCCGCCGCCGTCGAGCGTTTTCACCACGAAAGGTGCCGCTCCTGTGATGCTCTGTAGGCGGTGGAGGGCGAAGGAAACGTGTCTGTGTTGGGGAATATGTGTGTGTGTTTTTAAGTGTGTGTGCTGTTTGCGGGTGGGTGGTTTTGCTTAAGATTTTGTTTACACAAGCTGTTGCTCCCATGTGGCGTTCCTCCTTGTATAAAAGCTCCCTGAAATAAAAAAAAAAAAAAACCTCAATGTGTTAAAAGTGCTGCCAAATGAGCAAACACACACTGACAGCGTTTGTCTGCGGCGCCATTCAGCTGCAGGACTCAAAACCATAAAACAAAGCCGTTACGGCAGATAAGATGCATCCTCGCCAAGATCCATTTGAGTTTTGAGGGTGTGATTTTTCTCATTCAGGGAGTCGCTGGAGCTCTGAAGCGGATGAAAACCTTGAGTAAAAATAATGGTTAGAACTCCAGCATCCGACCTCACAGACAAACGGCGAAACGTTGCTCTGGTTTTGGTGCAACGTGACGCCATTCAGTCCGGGCTATTTCCACGTAAATTAATTGGCACTAACAGAGAGAGGCCTCCCATGTTTTCAGTGCAGTTTGACATTAAATAAGACATTACATAAATTGTCAATGTCATACAAGAGCAGCCACTCAGGGGAGCTTAATGAGAACATCAGAGAAATGAACCCAAGGCGGTAGACGGTGGAGAGATGAAGCATTAAAATGGTCGGACGTCTCCCGAGCGCGGGGAGGAAAAGACGTCTTTCTGTCGGCGCTGGAGTAACACAAGGACACTCGCCTTTAATCTCAGCCCGAGTTTCATTTCCGTCTCATCTGCAGCCATCTTCCCTACATGAGTCCACCTCAGATAGTCTCGTTGGAAAAGGGCAGCCAGCTCCTGCGAATTTTCTGTACATCAAACTTTAATGGAGTCTGAAGTTCATGTGTTTTGCGGGAGATGGAGTTGTGTAGGTTTTAGGCCATCAATCAATCAATCAGTTTATCAATTGATGTGTTTGTGCTTCTTGTCGTGGTCGGTGGTTCAACGTTTTCACACTTTGCATTTATTATTTTAACGCCACTCATTTCTTCAGGGTCTCTTTTAATCTGTCACACGGATTAAGTTTCCACAGCGGTAACTATTTACAACCACACCGCCACCTTTTAATGACGTTTTAACGACTTTTAAAGTTCGACAGCAGCTCATTCACTGAACGTCAAGCATGTCTTTTAAAGATTGGATTAAAATCCTCAATTTTAACCCCAAGTATCGCCCAGTTTAGTCACCCAACCTGAGTTCAATCACCATAACCAGGATCCACATCCAGGTCCAGGTCCAGGTCCCCCTTTTGGGCGTCACAACTTTCCTTTGTTACAGAATTGTCATGTCATGTAAATTTCTCTATATTAATCTAACTCAATACACACCAGCACCAGTTTAATGAGCAATATTTCCAAATATACTCCCTCTTTGTTAACCCAACAGATGTTTAAAGAAACAAACTATTAACATTTGTCGCAGGACATTATCTATCTATCTATCTATCTATCTATCTATCTATCTATCTATCTATCTATCTATCTATCTATCTATCTATCTAT
>JAOXYL010000078.1:19915887-19926894 GCA_028564955.1 Terapon puta
GTGTGAGTCACAACGCTGAAAAATGACTTTTAAAAAAATCAAAGTGCAGCAGCTGATGAACAGGAAAGAAACTGGGAGCGAGATCTCGGTATTTTCTAGTTTAAGTGTGATTTTTTCTGTGTTTTCAGTGAAACAACGCAGCGTTTTGCCCCCCCCCTCGTGTTGTACAGCAGCAGCACACTTACAGTAAACCGCCCGCAGGTGTTGTATTGACTTCCTGTCAGCGGCGTATGAACACTCGGAGGTAAAACGTCAAATCACCACCAGTTAGCACGGCCTCATTCACTCGTGTTCGGGAAAAGAAAAAGAAAAGACTTTAACCGAACAGATGCAACAAGTCGCTCGTCAGCCTTTTTTTTTTACCTGCTTGTTCAGCAAAAACAGATTTTTCGTCCTCGTGACCTCGGCGGTGCAGTTTAAAGAGGTAAATACCTTTTATCAGTCGCTCCATTATAAAATTGAAAAGCTGGTCCTGAATGCTGCCGGGGGAAAAGCGGGGTCGTTACCATCAAAAGGATCCTTTCGGGAGCAGGAACGAGCTCAGTAAATTTCAGCCCAGCACAGCGGACTCAGCATTTAGGAAACTTACTGGCATAAATATCTATTTCCGCGCTTCTTGAGCTTCATTGTAAAGTGCATTTTAAATTAATGTACAGGTTTGTGTACATTAAAGTGCTGGAGCGCATTAGGAGTAAATGCATTTTTAGTCTTTGTTTCTCTTTTAGACCAAAGAGGCAGAAAAAAAGCATTAAAGCGTCCTTTCGGCTTTTCTGAGGGATTATAAAATACGTCGCGTATATATAGAAACTAAAGTAATTTCATGAGATTGAAGCTGGTTCAGGTTCACAGGCCTGAAATCCTCCAGAGATTTTGATTTATCACAATCAGCAGAACTATTAAGAATATTTTTGTAAGAGGAGATCAAATGCTCAGCTATGAAATAATTATTTTAGATTAAATCCTGCGGTCACCTTCTGTGGTTTAAAGAAATTAAGGAAACAAATAGCGAGCCAGAAAAAGAGCTAAGAGACAACGTGAAGTCCATTTTTTATTTTTTTTCTAACCGCAGATTGAAAGTATACAACTGAACATCATGATTTGATTTTTATTATGAGACTCATAAATAAAAATACAAAAAAATTTCCACTACAAAAAAACAAATCTACCGTTAGTAGGATGTAAAAAAAAAAAAAAAGAAAAAAAAAGAAATATTCTTTATATTTTCCACTATCAAAGGCACAACATTGACTTTAGTGACAACATGGAGAAGAGAACCTGCAGCATTAAATCTTTTATTTTTCCTTTTTATTTTTTTTTCACACTCCATCAGAGAACACTGAAATGTTACAAAGAGAGGTGTCTGATTCTACATGGAAAGAAACAAAAAAAGAACAACCTCTATATCAACAGACGGTGGCTATAGATTGGTGGCACAGCTCAACAGGAAACGTACTGCCACGGGAAAAAAACAAACAAACAAACAAACAAACAAAAAAAAAAATAGCACGTTGTCGCTGGAAAAGACAAAGGACCTTTGCAAAGCTCTAATGCAAATTTCAAAAAATTATACAACTGACAACAATAAGAGAACAAAATAAAGAAAATAAAAAATAATAATTGGGCACCTTCTAAGATTAGGCTAAGATTAGGTGCTGAGGTAGACAAAAACTATAACAATTCAAATCATAATAAAAACACTATTTTCTTAATACAGAGCAACTCGACTGGCACTTGTGCTGTCACAACAATGGAGGAGAGAAGTAGCACAGACAAGCCAGGGAAAGACAGAGAGAAAAGCTTCGTTACATAAAAAGCTTTGTTACGCTTGGTCCGACAGGGCGATTGGTCCTCAGTGCTAATATAAAAAAATACAATGTCTTGGTGCTTTGTTACTCAAACAGTTTTTAGTCTAGACCTCGATGGCACATGCATTGCAACACTGCATGAAATGGCTACTTTTGTTCTAGAAACACCACACCAAAACACAGAGTGCCAGCTCCAGGGATGCCATGATTCCTCTCTGACGAATTTAACACCCCCCTTTCTAAATGCATTTTGTAGAAAAGAAAGCAACAAGTACTTCGAAATAAGAAAAAAAACTGAAGCAAAGCAGGAGGGGAACTTACCCTCGTGCCAACCTACCAAAAAGGAGGTTTTCTTTACTTTATAGTCTGTTTTTTTTTTCTTTTTTTTTTGTTTTAAAGAGCAATATAAAGTTTCTCATCAGCAAACCTGTTGCTGATAAAAAAAAGGAGAAAAAATACACAGAATAGACGATCTGAGTGGAGAATTGGGCTTAATTTGCTTGCAGATAAAAAAAAAAGCTGATTTTTTTTAGTCCCGAAAGCTTCGCCGCTGCAGCCCGTCTGGATCCCGGTAAGATTTTTCCCGATGCTTTGTTTCGTGTCGCTAAATAAATGCTTTTGGGTGCCAATCACAGAGTACGGCGGAAGAAAAGAAGTGAATGCAGAATCCCAGTTGCTATTTCAATAGCATTAAGGGTTTATTGCAGTCCTTGAAAAAAGACGCCCTGCTCTATTCAGGATTTAAGGGGAAAAAAAAGAAAAAAAAATCAGGTCATTTTCGAGCGTCATGACATCCCTAGGGTGCTGGAGACACCATTTTTATTTTCTTCTGAAAATACAGAAAACTAAGCAGATATAGATGGATATTTTTGTTGAACAAATTCCATTTTTAGGCACAAAGATAGTACAGAAACATTGGAGGAACACTGAGGGAAGAACTATAACGATGCCAATGTATATATATATTTTTTTTCTAACATAGAGAAAAAAAGTGGCATAGAATATCATTTTATTTTGTATCTGATCTGATTAGTGCATTTTTCCACTAACACACACACGCACGCACATAGTTACACACTCTTTTACGCACTCTTTCACCCGCACGAGAAAAAGTAGAAAACATTCAGAGGACGATGATAGGAATAATGTGACTGATCGGGTTTTGCATTGTGGAGGTTCAGACTGCGCCGTGACTGGGTATATTATCGTGGGTGGATATTATACGAGGGTGAAAAAGCCCCTCAGCTCACAGTGTTTGAGAATAAAATGGCAAGACACCACGGGACATGCCATCCTTTCTTCTTTTTTTTTCAAATACAAAAACAAAAAATATGCTGACAGTCAAGTTTGATTGAAAAATTGTGAATGACAAGTACTAATTGGTCGGTTTGGGCAGCGTCCCCTGCCGTCCCGTGTTTTATCATCTTTTTTTTTTTACTTTTTTTTTTCCTATTTTTTTACTTTTTGAACACACACACTCGTAAAATTTTGTGGCGGATAGATTTAGTCCTTCACCTACAATGCAATTTGACATCCAGAAAGCAACACTTATTATTACAATATGTTCACACACGTGGTTTTTTTTTTTTTTGTCCAACAATATCAAAGAGGAGCAAGGCAAAAATGATTCACACCCAGAGAGAGAAAATAAAGGTAAAAAAAAAAAAGAAAAAAGAAATACAAATATTTGTGCCCTGCTGTAACCCTCCACAAATGGAAAAAGGACTGACACTGAATACAAAAATATCACAATTTTTATATATCAAATTGCCTCTGTTGGCTCTTGTTCAGGAATATGCTCGTTTCTCCAGAGAGCTTGTCAGCCGAGAGAATCTCTATTTTTAACCTTCTGGTTTTTCTTTTTGATTACCACTTGCAGTTCCAATTGTCCAACGCACTCTGCATCACTGCAAAAATGACCTGTCCTGGGCGGTTCAGCGCTTTTTTTTATCATGAACCTTCTTTTTTTTTTCACATTACAAAACTACACTTCTATTCACATATTTTCAAGTTTAAATTCTTGTTTTTAAACCCTCTTAAAAAGCAATAGTACTTCCTCTTATCTGCCGCATCCCTCTTACTCATCACTTAAGGCTTCAAAATTGCTTTTTTTTTTTTTTTTTTCTCTGCTTGTCTGTGGTTGGAGGTGCAGGGGGAGACTATAAGAGAAGAATAAACATCCATTCGAATGACTTTTCAAATCCTATCGACCTCTACGTTTGTTACCTCTTTACCCTTTTATGTACATTTTTGCTTAAAAACAACACAGACAATCATAAATCAACTTTCCGAAGAAAAAGCATGAGATGAAGTAGCAATGACGAAGTAATGCAAAAACACAAACACACACAAAAATGTGCTTTTTGCCCAAAAAATAAAAAGAAAAAAAAAGAACTTAGAGGTAGCTTTTATAACAAATGACCAAACCGTCCGGCTCATTAACAAGCGGGGTTAATAATACCAAGTTTGGTAACAAGTAATGCACAAAGAAATACACAACATTAGAAAAAACAAACCAAAAAAAAAAGAAATCTCTTCACCGTGGCACTTAATTTTTTTTCTGCGTACACATTGCTTCATCGTGTTGTGCAATGCATCTTTTTCGACACACACTCATGAACACACACACACACACACAAAAAAAAAAATGAAACAAAAGGGAAAATTAAAAATACACGAGCAACATGAGGTCACAAAACGAGGTAATTCAAGTACGATGTGTTGAGATCAAACTCAAGGTCAATAATAAACAACAACAACAACAACGACAACAACAACAACAGCAACAACAACAGGAGACGAGTGAGACGAAGCACAGGGACGAAACCACAGAGAAAGAGCTGATTTATTCTGTCGTCTTATCGGTCGCCCCCCCCCTCTAAAAGATACTGGGCCGCGTCTCGTCCTATCAGTGATTTCCCCCCCTTGTTTTTATTTATTTATTTATTTTTATACGTCTTTACCACTGGCCGTTTGGATGTGGTTGCCGCGGTAACGCAGCGATGCTCATTAAAGCCGCGTTAGCTTAGCGCTGCGTTTCAGAGACGCCGGAAAAGCCGAAGTTCCCTCCTCGCTTTTTAAACCATCTTTAAAAAATCGAAACAGGACCCCCTCCTCCCACCTTTTCCTCTCTCCACTCTCAGTACAAACAGTAGCGTACACATAGCGTCATAGTTTAGTAGAAATCAGTGATTATAACGTCTGGATGCATCTTCTCCAACAATCTGAGGATCTGATCTGTTTCTGACGAAGCCCCGATGGCGATCGATCAAACACGCCAACGCCTCAAAGTAAAAACGGCGTCTACGTCCGCTAGCTAGCTGGCTAACGTGCAGAGGAGGGAGCGTGGGAGGTGGGAACTGCAGGTTTCCATCCCGAAAAGCAGCGTTAACCTGTTTTTTTTTTAGCGACACAGCCCAGTGCGAACCCGGCTCACAGTCTTTCACATTCACGTTTTGATGCTGTATAACAGTCCTCGACCTGCCCCCCCCACCCCCAGAGCTCCTTCAACATTCACTACGAGCGGTCGAAGCCACAGGACTCCCACGGAAAAGCAGCAGTTAACCTTCCCCCCCTGTTTTGTTCTCCATCACTGCGGTCAGAGTGTTACTGCCCATGTGTCAGTTTGTGTAGTTCATCATTAGTGTGCGATAACGGTAATGTACGTGGATAAAAAGCGGTCCAGTTATCTATTGCTGATTAGGAGGACAGGCTGGGTTTAATGCGGCCTTCTGCAATAATGACTTATGAGTTAACGAAAACAACGATATACCTTGCAGACATCAAACAGAGACTGTTGTCGTAATTGGTTTTTTTTACCTGTGCAATCAAGCCATGATAAACTATGATGCAGAGCTGAAAAAAAATAAAACGTAAAAAAAGTGGATGAAAAAGTGACGCGAGTTAGCCGGTGGTGACTCCTCCTCCTCCAGATGCAGAACCAGGAAGACTACTGAAGAACTGGGACGTCCAACGAGAGAAAAGCAGCACTAGCATCCCCCCCCCCCCCCCGTACAACCAAACCGCTGCTTGGTTTGCAGTATTTTAGTGCTTCCACTGTTTCATCTACTGCATACGCCCCCCCCACCCCGGCTCTGCTGCTGATTCTCAGGGGCTACCTCCACGCCACCGCCGGGACCTGAAGGGTCTCAGGTCCGGACAGGTTGCAGAACAGAAACGTTTTCCATTCGCGATGGAAATGTTTCTTTTTTATTGGCGAAACTAAGCTGAAGTCCTTCTCCCAGACGACTCTGCTGTGGTTCATCACAGCAGCTGAATGTAAACAAACTGAAGCCAATAAGTCGAACAAACCTCCCCTTTTTCCCCCCCGTTTGGAACAAAAAAACCATGGAGTGGATGAAGAACGTGTAGGTTCAGATAGCCCTTGAGAATCTGCCTCCTCACCACCGCGGCAGCAGCATCCAGAACGAACGAACGAACGAACGTCACTTCCTTTTGGAAACGACCTGAAACAATAACACAGTTGCAGATGTAGTGAATGACCCGGTGAATCCGAACAAAGGTGGAGAATCTCTCTCTCCGTGTCCAAGTCTTCCTCTTCTTAGCACTTTTGTCCCATCGTCACTGCCCTCTTTTACCCCGTCGGTCGCCGCCACCGCCGCCGCCGCCGCCTTTGCATGAAAAGTAAAAAACAAAAAAAAAAAAAAAGAAAAAACAAACCCTCTTGCTTTTTCGAGTCTCTCCACATTCCTCCACGCTTCCTATCCGTTACATTCCCCTCACCTCTCCTCCCTCTCCTCCCTCTCCTCGCTCCCCGGGCCTCAGACGTAGCACAGGTACAGGTAGGTCTTCTCTATGCGCCAGTCTGGGGGGATGTCTTCGGGCTTGTGGCCTTTCATGTGCTTCTGCATGGCTGACAGGCTGGGGCAGTACTCCAGGCAGATGGTGCATTGGTAGGGAGAGGCGCCGTTGTGGGTGCGCAGGTGCTTGATCATGGCCGAGTAGTCCCTGGATCGCTGGTGGCACAGCTTGCACTCGAATGGCTTCTCACCTAAGGATGGGGGGGGGGGGGGGACAACGACTGTGTTATTCGAAGGCAGTGCAGAAGCATGAAGTGCATGTTAATCAGGAAGTAAACAAGCTCATATAGGCAGAATAAATACATCACTGTGGAGGTCTGTACTATTATCTTTGAGATAAACAACAGCACTTCACACAGATTATCTGAACCTTCATATTCAGAGGTGAACCCGCCGGCAACCATCCCTAATTGCACCGGAAAACTGCCTTTTCTCATCAAATAAGTTTGGTTAACCTGGAGGGTTTGTCTGTCACCAGTTTTTTGTGACAGCAGCGCTCGGTGACGATGCTTTTAATAGATGCAAACGCTTTCCAAAAGCAAAAAAACACAAAAAATAAGACCCACAGTGCAACGACGCTCTATCATCCTGATGTATCGTATGAAACCTGTTGTGTCGAGTTGAAAAGTCTCGATGTCGCGGCGTCAGGAGGAAGAAATATCCCATCACCCCTAATTTAAAGAGCACAGATTCCACCCTGTTGGCCCACCAGAAATTGTGCAGTTGTTATGATAATTGGACTGTGAGCACAGGAGTGAAATCCCAACTGTCTCCTGAACAGCAGCGAGCAGCAGTAAAAAGACCACGCTCGCTCTTTTCATGCCATCCTAACTGCCCCGAACAACCGCCGCTCCTCCAAAGAGAAGAAAAGAACAAATGTACAGTAGCTGAGTTCGTTCACCTCTGAGCGACATCATCACAGACTTTCCCTCAGATGACGACGTAATCGTCTAATTGTGCTCGTGTGTTCGGTTTTCAATCCTCTGAAGTGCCGTTATTGAAAAAGACCCCACTGTATTTGGGGACCGCGGCCTTTTCTCACATCACGCTGCTCAACAGAGGAAAATGAAAAAGAGCGACGTCCCATTATTCAATCCAATGTGCAAATGTGGAATCTGGCAGCGGAGGAAACTACACAGGGAATAACTCGCTCGGTGCTTTCTGTAAAAAGCACATAAAGACAAGAGTCAGAGTTTCTGTCAGGAGCTGCATCGACTCTTAAACTGGTCCGTGCTGGTGTTTCCTGTCCCTGTGTGTAAAGTTTACATGTGAGAATAACGAATAGC
This sequence comes from Terapon puta, assembly GCA_028564955.1. Classification (NCBI taxonomy): domain Eukaryota; kingdom Metazoa; phylum Chordata; class Actinopteri; order Centrarchiformes; family Terapontidae; genus Terapon; species Terapon puta. Next base: position 19,923,799 of record JAOXYL010000078.1, read on the forward strand.
GAGGAGGACGGACTCAAAATCAAACCAGATTTACACTCACAGACCAGGTGATTAAGATAAGAACAATCGAATTTTCTCTGTAAATGTTCTGAGAAAAGGTGACGTTTAACCACGTGGTGTTTTATAAACCGACATCTAATCAGCTAATTTATGGTACATTACACAAAATACAGCCCTCCCTCCTTTCCCCCCCCCTCGCCATCGCCGGCGGTGTCATAAATCAAAGCGCGGCGCTGCTTTCTTGCTGTGGGGGCTGCTATATTCAAGAGGCACATTTCAATTCAGCAACAGCAGCCGTCCTAAATGTGCTAATGATTTGAGCGATGGCGGGGAATAATCCACCGAGCGCCGGAGCCGGCAGACGCAAATTAGACATGTAAATGCTGACCTTTAGCGATGGCATTTGAAATGAGCTGTCGGAAGTGATCTGGCCCGACGCTCGCTGTCACCTTTCGGCTGCGGCCGCGCACATGTGCACTGGCAAAGACGAAAAAAGAAAAAAAAAAAAACAAAAACGTGCGGCCTCGTGGCTCCGCCGCTCGCTGCCGCCCTGGTTAACCTTGACCTCGGCGGCGTTTTAAAGCGGCGCCGACACCTGCTTTCTGTTGATATCGATAACCAGACTGTAAACAGGCCGGCCTCAAATAACTAGCTAATAATGAATTGCAAATGGGCCCCGGGTATTGATCCGCCATTGGCATTTGGGATGTGTGGAGCGAAGGGGGCGGATGGCGGTGGTGGGGGTGGTGGTGGGGGGGGGTTAGGTTGCCAATGTCGATGATTCATCAAGCAGCTCCCTTTTGTGCGAGGTGGCCTTTGACTGTGAGCTTGTCACTTGCTCTTGTTATCTGCTGTTGCTCGCCAGCTTAACGCGAAGCCCCCTCCCCCACACAAAAGGGGAAAAGGGTGGACGAGGGGGGGGGTGGGGAGCCAATTATTGGACAGGCTGCCTTGATAGTGTGGCTTAACAGCTGGCTTATTGAATGGGAGATGGGAGGGCGCTGCCGTGTGCGAGGGGGAAAAAAAAAACGGCGAGGAGGCGCGGAGCTTTGGCCGCTCGCCATCCCGGGGAGCGCTCGCCGTTTCCTCGCTACGTGGCGTGCACTCATTCTCCGGGGCGGCCAGCTTATCACTGTGTCAACATCTTTATGGGGCTCTAAATATACCGGGATCAATACGGAGCCTTCTGAGACATCCATCTACTGTATCACGGCAACAAAGATATTCATCTGCTCCGGGCGGCGCCTCGCAACTTGGATTTCGTACAAGCGAGTCCTTAAGCAGCTGCATCAATATGTTTCAACGCCGTATTATTACGAGGGGCGGTGAGATATGATATTACACTCATATCAAATTAGGGGAAGTGGAAGAACGGGATGATGCGGTTGGAAAGTGTTGGTGATGCATACAGCTGTGCAGATACAGAGAAGATGGATTTATATCGGCCAAAACACAAATCATTAAATATTTAACTACGTGAATATCAAAATATCCTCAGAACAGATCAACAGTTTGGGAAATAAACTTATTGACCTACTCTCTGAGGATAAGATTGGATCAATATGTGTGTTTGCACGTTACAGAGCAGGATTCAGGGTGATGCTAGCTTAGCTTAGCATAAAGGCTGGAAGCAAAGGGAAACAGCTAAGGTGAAAATATATAACAACCAACTTGTCTAAAGCTCGGTAATAAATATAATATATCTCGGTTGTTTTAGTATATAAGCTGCAGATTGTTTCGTAGTGAGGTTGCCAGGTTTGCTACCTGCACAGACCATATCTGGCAACCCATGCTACAGCTTAAAATGCTGCAATTGGAAAAAAACACTCCTGCACATCCCACTCGTTTGATTCTCGTCTTCCTGGACATACCTGTGTGCACACGGTAGTGGGTTTCCAGCTGGTGCTTGAGGCTGAACTTCTTCCCACAGCCGTTACATTCATAGGGCTTCTCCCCGGTGTGGATGCGTTTGTGGCCCTTCAGCGTGCTCTCGTCTCTGAAGCAGCTCCCGCAGAACTCGCACTCGAACGGATGGTCCCCTGCTGAAAAACGTGGAGAAAGAGAAGCGCGGTTCACTTCATCTGATCCGAAGACGTCGAAAGCACAACACTTGTTGACTGAAGGCTGCAAACACCACACACGTTCACACAGAAATGAACCTGAATTCAGGGAAAACTTCAGCTAAATCAACTTGGATGTAAACCCACAGTTAAAACGGAGCCACATCACTGGATGTTTTTTTCCTGATTATGTCGCCGGGTTTATGCACAGCAGCAGAACAATAGGTGTTGCTGCTCTAATGGATGCCCACTTAGAGGCTTTAATACCAGCAGACAAATGTAACCCGTCTTTTGTCTCCCTCCACAAATCAGTTGTTTTGCTTGGTGTAAAGCTTTAAATAATTGCAGGCTGTCACGGCTGCATCGCTCAGCATGAGATGTGTTATCGAGTCTCACAACGCCACAATGGACAACCTGGCTGATGTATGCATGTATGTACACATACATCTTTAATTGCTTTTATTCTATTCGGAGTCATTTTCATCTTCTATTTGATCTTGTTGTTGTCTTTATACATTTCCTTGACTTTCTTTGCTGCCTTTTAGTCTTATTTTAAACATGCTCACTGAAAGGTACCATGCAAATAAACTAGTCTTTAATCCGGCAGATCACAATCACAAAAACAGGGTTTGTGAAAACTGTGTAAGCGGCAGCCAATCACCATCCTCCGTCTGCGGTTTGAATATTGTAATTAGTCTGAGAGAGCTAATGAGAGGCGTTGCTGCTGACACAGTGGTGTAAGTCGGGCTAATTCGCGGATGTGCAGTTTGGAGCTGCAGTCGTCTGGAGAAGCGTCTCGCTTTGACTGAATAACTTCACAGTTGGCTCGGAAGAAAGACGGCGAGCTGTCATCCATCTCTCCGACAGACGGACTCTCTAAACTCTCTGACTCGACTGAAGCCGGCAGCGTCAGACGGACGGCGGCGCGAACAAAAAGAAACACGACCTTTGGAGTGGAGCGCCGCAGACCGATGAGATGAATCTGTCAAAATGTTCCCGCTTTGGTTTGCACATCGGGCTGATTTCCACCAGTTTC
>JAOXYL010000078.1:20178886-20198859 GCA_028564955.1 Terapon puta
TGTAAAAAATAAAGCTGACTACTTTGCGGATTTCGCCTATCGCGGGTTCTTTTTGGAACGTAACCCCCGCGATAAACAAGGGTTCACTGTGATGCAGTTTTGTCCCACTGTAAAATGTGCAGATTTGCATGTGCAGAGTGAAAAAGAAACAGAAATGTTGTGTGAGCTGTAAACGCCGGCCGCCTGTGCCCGGTGGGGTAACAGGTGAGAGATTTACGAGTCGCCGACCGTGATATAAACAGTCCCAGCGTTAACTGTGCCGGCATCCTCCTGAACTATTTATGATGTGTAACACACCCGGCACACGGCCGCATTGCAGCAGCGTCCTCGCCCCGCCACGTATTTCTGAGGAACAGCAGAGAAGGGCTAGCACGTTTTTTGAAGTGCAACCCCCCTTTTGGTGCTAACACCCAGCAGCTACCCCCCCCCAAAGTACCGAGCTGTGTTTGTGCCAGGAGCCTCTCGGTGGCAGACGTCCAGCCGGTGCAGCCGAGCGAACGATAAGAGTCTTTCGCCGAGGCCGTGGAGTTTTCTTCCTCGCTCCCTCTTACTTCAGTGCTGGAGTTCATGTAATGGGGCTGCAAAAAACCATCCAGGGATCTGAAAGAGCTCGAGCCTAATTACACGGGAAGAAATGAGCTCTTCGAGTGCATAAAGAGAGCGGAAAGATTTCATATGTTTGAGCCACTCCCATCAACTCCACACGGTAATAAGTCTTTTTATTGTGCTAAAAGAAATGAGCTGAAATGATGTGATACTGTAGTTTTTGCCTGTTGATACAAATGAACCAGGATACTGCAGCAGGTGTTTGGTAATACTAATGAAGTGATTATTTGTCAGGTGCCAAAGTCTGACAGGTCAAAAGACATGAGCAGTCAGACTAATACGAATAAAACTGTGACATGAAGCTGTTAACCAATCTCCTGTTACTTCAGTGAACAAAATCTTCTTATAACTGACAGAAATGATCATCAACACCGCGACAACACAAGCCGAGACGGAGACGTTAATGAAATCCACACAGAAAATAACTGGTTGCACACTCTGTCTGTCTGTGGGAGCAGGAGAAATGTCCAGACTAGATAAAATGAGAAGCTTTTTCACGGCCTCTGACCACAGCCTGCGACGGGTCAGCAGTTTCACATGATGCGATTTTCACGTGTGTCCTCTGGATCGCTGGTCAATTTCCATTTCTCTTTCCCCGGCGCTCATTTCCAAGGCGAATCAGTCGGAGGAAAGACTTGCTGAAGTAGCGTACGCACCTATATGAATAAGAGGGACACTTTATAGATTCATGAGCTCCCCTAGCGTGCATCGTAAAACAATCAAACCTGAAGTCGCATACGACAAGATTTCAATTTCATTTTATTTCCAGTATGTTGCTGCATTTCTTGAAATGTGAAAATGTGAGCGTGCAATTACAGACGATTAAACGAGAGGCTGGTCAATACTGTGAGAGTTCCTGCAGGATGTACAGAAATCAACACATCCACGGTGCCTCCATCATGTTTACGGCCGACGAAAGCCTGTTTTCTATTCGCGTGAACACAAGTCTGATAAAGATTCGCACGTACACACTCGGCTTGTTTCCTCAATACAAGAGCTGTGGTTATAAAAGATCATGAATGACAACCAGCCCAGCTGAGGGGGGGGTGTGATTTGGGTGTCGACACTACATTCCTGAGGCGAACGCGAGCATCGCCCGGGTGAATCTACAGTACGTCTCTTCTCTTCACCCCCGCTGGGCCTCTGCTCCGTAAAAAAAAGGAGGCGACTGCCTTCGTGACAGACAGGAAGGGAACAGAAGGAGCTTCCTGTCGAGACGAGGGCGCGTTATTCACCCTCGGACGCCAAACAACAGCCAAGTTTATCGCTTCCTCCCAGGATCCTCTCGGGCCATCTCGCTCGGGTTACAATGATGAATGGGGTTAGCCAACGAAAGTCGAGCAAAAAATAAAATATTCCGCTGCGAGATCGTGTTGGAGCGTGAGGAGGAGACACAAGGCCGGCGAGGATGGAGGAGGAGGAGGAGCACTTTGTGAAAATAAACTCATTAGCAGACAGCGTGATAATCTGTGATCACTGTGCTCCCGGCTTGGCCTAAGGCATGCATATTAAGTGATTATCGCAGCCTGCGAGCCCAGACCCAGGGGAAAACCTTTAATATACGTTGCGTTGAAGGGCTCCATTCACTAAAACGCCTCATTCACAGCGAGGCAGGGGGAGTCAATAGCAGTTGTGTAATAGATGGAAATCAGAGAGAAGAGACTTCGAAGATGACTAATCAATCCTTTCATGAGGTGTCGTACTTGTAAAGTTCAGCTGGTCTCCAAATACTGACAGATGTAAAGGCACAAGTTTATTTTTTGTGCAACTTTTCTGCAACATCACGTTGAACTTTGGTTCATGATGCAACGCGGACGGTTTGTGGCAGTTTTGGTGACGTGAGCCTCAACAACAACAACGATCCACCGGCACAAACTTGCAGCAAAGTCATCAATATCTTGTTCTTTCCATCCAACGCTGTCATTTTGTGGGTGTAGTGAATAGTCCAGCCTCTAGAAACTCCTCTCCAGGGTTTTGAGAAACAAATGCTCATTGTGACAAATGGCCAAATTTGGAGTAAACCTCTGAAACTGTGAAAATGACTGTTTCCTATAAGGATGCTGTTCCACTCCCCACCCTCCTCAACATACAAACAACAAAAGCACAGCGTTGGTCCTGCCTGCTGCTCATGGAGAAGAAGTCTTTCATGACATCTGTTAATGCAAAGCTGGCAAAAACCCAGCAAACTCGATAAGGAATGAAAAAAGAACGATTATTGATTGGCTGTCAGAAATGTTCTGGATGTCTCTGCTTGTTTAGTCTCCAGAAAAAGTTGTGTTAGCGCTGCTGCAGACTGGAGGGGAGTATTTGAAAATCTTTTGGTTGTTCCTTGCCCACAGCTGTGTACCTCCTCTCCTCTCTCGCTCTCTCTCTGTCTCCCTTGTTTTTCTGCGAGAACAGTTTAATGTACTCCATATCGTCCATATTTATCAGCAGAATAGCCCCATATTTTTCTGAAAACCATTTCATCCTGTGCACGCTGAGGGGATTACTCTCCTCAGCTAACATCTTTCTTATTAAAGCAATGCTAAACGGATGAGCTATCGCCAGAGGTAAAATGCATGGTTGATGACGAACAAAAGTGACAAGTGAACAACAAATAAATTACAGTTTAAGGAAGGGTGCTGCCATCAAGGACAAAGTGAGGCCGGGGGTAACGCACTCAGTCAATGACTGTGTAATATATCTCCAGTATGATGTTGTCAAGGCAATACGTTGGGATTTAAACACAGCAATATCAGGCAGCAACACAAGGACCGGAGAAATGATGTACTACACAGATCTCAGATTGCATTGCAAATGTAAGCTGTTTTCTGAGGAGGAAAATAGGGACCATGACAAAAGATCACAGGAATGTTTGCTCTGATTTAAATGATAGGTTCACTGTTTTCCAGCCCAGAGCTTATTAAATACAGTTTCACATCATTTATCACTGTGCATTGCACAAATTTCCTGACTGTTCAGGATATGAGAACTCAAACTTTGTTCAGCTTCTCTCTGTCGAATCATTCAGTCTTTTAAAAAAACATGATGCATTTGGTTTTTAATGAAAGGATACTCTCTTTTATACTAAAATATGCCATATGTCTAAGGATAGATGGTGCCATGTGCTGTGCAGATTGTACATAAATAAAACTGACTTGACTCATTGTGGTGAAAAAACAGTCCTAACTGTAAAAACATGTTTTACAAGAGCATATTTGATAGAAAATGTTCCAATGCACAGCAAAAATGGATAAGTCAGTAATGTAAAATGTGCATGGAGGTGCGATATCTCTGCACCAGTTTTTGGAAAAGAATATTTTAGAGTTTTTCTTTTCTTTTCTGAAAGTTGTAAACTTTAAATTGGCAGCAGTCTTTTGGCGTTAGACACCTTATCCTGATGTGGAAATTGGAAATTTTGCTGAAGAGCTGACGCTGCCCAATTCGATTCAGCGTGCCGAGGTTTTCGTGGCAGCGTGGCTTGAGTGGGCTCAAAACTATCAGCCTGTCATAGACTAAGAGTGGAAGACTGACGGGAACCTGGTGCATCCCTCGCCCCCCCATCAAATGGAGGTGGGACCAAGTTTTATGCAGAATTTTAAAGATAAAAACATTCGAAAAAGATCTAGCTTAAAAAACAAGTTGCATAATCGGGTTGCATGTATCTCTCTGGTTCTATACTGCCCCAATTTCATTTATAGTTTTGATTATAAATACATGTACATGCAACCCAATTAGAAAACATCTTGAACCATAAGTCTGTCAGGGAAAAATAAATATGCAGTGAAAAGGGAGCTGAATTAAGGCCTGAGCTGCTGATAAGAAAGCAGAGGATGGCGAAAGTTTTCGAAGCTATTTCTGCGGTGGCACTCTTCCAGACTTTCCTCTCATTTGCAACCCATTAGGTTGTTGCATATTCATTATATAAGACTAGGGGCACATAATTCAGAGTCGGATGGACTGCTGGGAATTTTCCTCTAAAAATACTCTGCCAGGTTTGTGAGATTGCCACAGATTTTCAGCAGACAGGTGGTGACCGAGACCCAACAGTGTTATCAGCGAGGCAGAGGAACATTTCTGATCTCCCAGGGGAAGCAGCAGCTGCAAACAGCAACGAGATTATGAAGAAGGAAAAGACACGCGTTGTAAAATTGTGAATGGAAAATAGCAGATAAATTAAAATTTATGCTTGAATGACTGTTGGAAAAGCAAAATTGTTGATCTAGAAAGATAATCTTCAAATGTTTATCTCCGGAAAGGAATGAATTCATCTCAGAAAGACATTTTTAATGTGGCATATTTACTTTTTTTCTATCATCAGGGCAAACAGGACATCTCAGAGTCCTGTGGTGTCTCTTTGACAAATACTAGTGTTTATATCTGACTGAATTTGAAGTGAGTGGTTTTCCTATGAAGCCACCTTATCCGTGTGAGCGCTCTCAGTCATTCAGGAGCTGCTGCGACTGATGATTCAGATGGTTCTTCACACAGGTTTTGCTTATGCAAATGCACATAGCAGAGTGATGAGAGCGCCGGCTCTGGCTGAAAGGTTTGACCACTTGCGGGAACCACGTGGAGTCCTCAGATTTCCAGAGCGCACTCATTTTCCTCTGCGACTGGAAAAGTCAACACAGCATAAAAAGAGCAAAGAGGGAAATTCTAAGTGAAGATGAGGTATTCCAGATGTAATTTTTCCTCTGCTTCTTCTGTGGACTCAAATATTATTGCTTCCCTTTTGCTTGGGAGGCTAAGTACAACTTTTAACCTTTCATCGCAAGTGCTGCTAGGAGAAAAAAAAAAGACTTTGCAAAAGCAAACTGAGTGAGCCCTTCAGACTCATAGCGCTGCCCTCGCTTCCATTGCCTCTTCAAAGTTTCCTCAAAATGCCTTGGGTAGCAGCGCAAGGACAAGAAAATACAGCAGAGCGTCCCTGAGTGTTTCCCTAATTTCCTGAGAACTCAGCTGGACAATATTATGACTGGAACCTAAAAAGTTATTTTGAGGTTTATTTGTCTTTGTAGCAGGAAAGTGGAGATGAAGTTCTTGAAAGAAAATCAGTGAACTGAGAGAGGGAAGTGGTCGAACTTTGTTTTAAATGTGACGTGTTCGACGAGTCAAAATCAGGCCACGCTCATTATGGTGAAGATATACGTCCTTTAAAGTGGTATAATAATGTTGGAAGATACTTTCACAGGCCTTGAGGTGACTGAAACAAGCTTGTAACTGGAGATATGTGAAGTTTTATGAAGGAATTTGACAGTCTCACCCACCAGGCAAAAAGGAAACTGCTGGGTCTTAGTTTAAATTTAGATTTGAACTAAAATAGAATCACATTTTTTTCCATTTTCCTGATAAAAGGCCGGTTTTGGCTGTGTGGGTGAAAGTTTACAACATTAACACCAGAATTTATTTCCAGCCGCCTACATAACCCTCAGTCGTCCAAAGCCTCACCCCACCAAATCATAAAGCAGAAAGTGTGGCGTATGCATGAAAGACTGAATGAATGATGAACTGTTTGAAGAATATCCTGTTTAAAACGTCTGAATCATACTTTGGGTCCGAACCAGTGAGAAATCCCTGAGTCAGCGCGGTAACTTCCCCTCCTATAATGAATTGAATCTTTATAGTGGATCCAGTCCCTCCTAATCAGCAGTGACTAAGCATTTTGTCCGGAGAGAGCTGGACCAGGCCTCACCCTCGCTTTTGCTTTTGGCATCCAACGATATCTGAATCACCGGCTGCTTATGATTCTGCACTTACAGTCACTGAGCTGCATTTTTGCCAGTTGGAGTCAGAGTTTTTCTGTTATTTCTTCGCCGCCACGTGGGGCCACGAGCGTGCAGAGCCGGCGAATTCTGCTCGTGGTTTCCATCCCGGGACCAGCTCAGAGGAGCAGTCTGGGAGGGAAAACTGGTAACGTGAGACCCGCTAATGTCAGACCCTATCATCCCCCAAACACCTATATTTCATTCTGCGGATGCCCCATTTCCACTTGATCCAGTTATAGTACGAATATTTTCCCAGTGAGCACAGTTTGGACTCATTTAAAAAAATTATAAGTCGTTTGGTGGAAAATTGAAAATACTGGACTGAGCCTTGAACTTATAACAAGACTTTAAACATCATTTCAATGAGTAAACTAAAAACTGTGGCTTTGTATGACTGAAACTTTCACTTTTCCATCAACTCTAACCTCGCGGCTGTTACGACTCACCTGCAAGCCACCGAAATTACGACCGTAATGAGCAGCTACGAGCCAGATGTGGCTGTTTATAACTGCAACAGTGGAAATAAGGCTTTTTCACAGTGAGTATATTAAGACTGAGCTGAGACAGCGAACCAAGATAAACAGTGAGTAAGGCGAAGAGAGATCGTGGAGCCTCGAGGGGCACCAGATACGGCAAATAAACACCCCTCACATGGACTACATGTGTTCTTAGCAGGAAACAAAGACGATCCAGCCCACTTTGAAAAATAAATGGTGCTGGGAAGTGTACATAAACAGAATACACGCACACACACCCAGGTACCTCTCCCAGCCAATGAGAGCCGTTCCCTTTCTTTGGGATTAGAGTCGACTCGCATCACAGGGTAAACTTTGAGGAACTTGCACCCAGATTTCACGAACCGTTTGTTTCTAATTACGGGGACGTGTTTTTATAATATGTGGGCATTAAGGCGACAGACCTCTGTAGAAAAAGAGTCTTCCAGAAGTGTATTTTAACAGATGGCTGCATTAACTCGGTTATTCTCATCTGCTGGAGCAGTGGTTTCCAAAGTGGGGCCGAGGGAACGCCGGTGGTCTTTGAAACGGCTCCCGACAAAATCAGATTTGGTTTAAACATGTGCTGAATTCAATCAAAGTCTCCATTTGTGTATTTTCTTCCATTGATTAAGATGACATATGATTTCAATCAAAGAGAAGTAAGAAAGTCTTTGTGTTGTTGGGTTTTTGGGTATTGATGAACACCAATTGTGCGCTTTGATCCAACCATTAGGGGCACCAAAGTCATAATTTTTCAGATCCAGAGACTTGCTCGGCTGACAAAATTGCCACTTTGATCAGAGGTTTAATTCCTGACACTGTTATCTTCCCACCTACCCAAGAAAAACTTCTCCATCGGGCATTGCTGAAACAAAACCTTTATGATGTCTTGGGCTCGTCTGAACTGGGGTCTTTGATGTGGAAAGCTTTTAAGAACACCTGTCTGTACCGGAGCACGATGCGACTGAAACAGGAGAACGAAGCCTGGCAGACGGAGTGAGAACAGAGAACATGTCGCCTCTTTTTTCCTGCAGCCTGGTGAAACTGGTGGGCGCCCATTGGTGCTCATTTCAGCGACAAACTTTAATTGAGACCTGAGGGGGGAGGGGGAGATGACTAAAGGGGGAGATAACCGAGCTTTCTCGGGGTGATGCGAGCAGTCGGTGGATCCAGCCCGCGAGCTCGCCCCCCCTTTTTTTTTTCCTTTTCCCAGGACGGCTCATCAAGCCAACATTAGAGGCTGATTTTCCCATTGTCAGCAAATGCCAGCATGCATTTGCATCAGCACGCTGCTCCTGAAAAGACACCCAGACTTCTCCACCGCCACCGTGTACCGGTATCTGGGGAGCGGGAAATGGAGTGCTGCTCCTATAAATGCATCCTCACCCTTCGCACAGCAAATACACTAATTAAGCAATCTTTGGAAAACATCATTGTCACCATACACGGTTTGGAGCATTTGTAACTAAAGGTTTTTATTGTGTCGTATCACCAAAGGACCATAATGTATTTCTGAAGCTGCTGATCGATACCGATAACTTTCCGACTGCAGCTTCTGGCCTGTGCTGCAGCCTGGAACAACGCCTGACTGTCCGCAGCAGTTTATATATTCAGAGTCCGAGAAAAGGGGCAGAGTTCAGCGAGAATGAGACCAAATGCGATGGACTTAAATGGGTAATGAGATCTGTGAGCAGCTGCCTTGTTGAGTATCTGAAAAAGCGACGGGCGAACACGGGTGGAGAATCTGGGTGGAGACGTTGATGTTCGAGGCTGATCTGCATTCGTTTCCACAAAGGAAATGATCTTCTCTCAAGAACTTTACTGTGAGGAAAAGGGCAAACCATCACCAGAGGATGAAACCCAAAGAGGAAAAAAGAAGAAAATCCTAATTACGATCAAAGTGAGTTGCATTCACCGAAGAAAAAAAGAGAAAGGAGGCAAATGTTTCCACGTATTACAAAGAACTGTGACAAAGCATCCCATAATACAACATTAAGATCTTACAATTGCAAAAAAAAAAGTCCAACTAGACATAAATATTTATTTTTCCGGTGGTGAATGCAGTTCCTCTGCAGACATGTGGAAAGGACAAAATATAAAAAGAAGCACAGTCACCGGACACAACTAAAAAAAACGCAGCTTGGTTTAATAATTCAAATATTCTATAAATGCTGCTGTTTCTACAGAGTAAAGCTTTTTTTGTATATCTGCCCCTGCATGTCTCGTAGCTCTGCAGACTAAATTCTTTTAATGGACACGTCGCTGTTGAGCTGGAAGAGATTTTCTGTGTCTGTGAATCTTTGATGTTTAAAAAAAAATGTAAAAAGACTGGGAGGCGCTCGCTGCTTTAAGTCCGTCCATTTCTAGTTCATTAGGGTACAAATGAAAAGCAATTAAGAAATAGTTCTACAGCTTTCTCAGCCACATAAATGCAAATATTAACGGGGCATTGTGTTATCTTATTTATGTTCTTTATCGCTGACGACCAGGCGGCCCTAAACAACAAGCAACAATGGGAAACCTTGACGCTCGCACTTATTGTTGTCAGGTTAAAGTGGTGTCACTCCATCAGAGGTATTAAGGAGATGAATTAAAATGGGCCTTGCTGATTAAAGCAACATAATCCCAGTCATTGCAAAGTGGTGGTGAAGCATCTTGGATGAATTCTGAGGATTAACTGAAGTAGCATTCATGCAAAAAGACCGCCTGGACGTTACCAGCTCGAGTGCTCAGACTTTAAACGTCAGCAGCCCGTCGAGGGGGCCGGTCCTTCAGTCAAGCCTGGAGCACAACAGCCCGAACCAGCTCGCAGCTCTGCTTCGCCCGTGGCTCAGTCCAGGACGATAACAGGCAGCAGCCAATGCATTCAATTACACAGAGCTCTCCTGACCTTTATTAATGAATACACTATCTACGCGACAACAAAAAACCAAAAAAAATTTGCAGGGAAAGCTCGAGTCTGTGGATGACGTCAAAGAGCCGACAATTAACAACAACAAATAATTAAAATAATTACTGTTAAATTACTTATAGTCCTGCAACAATGCTACATGCATTGAACAACGTGTATGTTATAAATATCAGGAAGTAAATATGGAAGAATAACAAGAGCAGTTGAGAATTGCTTGCTTTAAACAGAATGAAGTCTTTATATATAGTTGTATATACACATATATATAGTTTCTGTGAGAAAAGCCAACCCAGTACACACAAACTACGCAAGAGCAAATGACTGATAATTGCAAAATGCTGCTGCTTAATATGATGGCAAGACAGCACAAAAACACAATACTGCTTTTTAAAATAGTACAATTTACAAGAATATAACCGGAGAAATAAAAAGGCAGTTTGGCATGAAAATGTAATTTCTTTTGCAGAGATCTTTTCTCGAGTTGTGGCTTTGGGAGATCCTCCGGTAGTTTGTGATTGGCAAACAGCTGGACAGTACACGATAAAAATATACAGTATATAATTACACCGCTTTGTGTTTTTCAGCATGCCAACATTTTGCCAGCACGATAGATCTTTTTTTTCTTGATTGTCCTGTGTGATTGCTCGAACCATACACCCACCCGCTCTCTGCAAATAAAACGCAGCAGAAACTGGACTTAGGCCTCGTGCCCAGAACTGAAAACATCCATGACAAAGACAGTTTCTCTGCTGCCGGATTCGGCTCCTTCGTATTAGTCCCCATCGGGCAGGATTAAAACGGTGCCGTCCTGTTGGCTTCTTCTGCGGCTGACGAAAGCTGATAAAAACACAGACTTACTGAATGAAATTCAACGTAATCACCTAAAAGTCGGCAGTAGATTCAGCTGTCAAAGTCTTCCAGAGAGTTAAAATGACCGGGAAACATGTTGTTTCGGACCATACTGAGGAAAAATAAACTCATAACTCTTAGTGGGCATCAAACGTATGGACTGACTGTCAAATGTTCTGCTCACTGCCCCCAGGCCTGAAAAGAAAAGTCTCGATCTTTTGTGTATTTTCATTTTGACGCCTGCTAGAGATGGTGAAAAATAATTCTGGGCTTGCACGAATATAAAACTAAAAAATTGTGAGTGGTGTTTGCTGTAGTCTTTGGTTATATAACTGACCAGTTTGATGATGGTATACTATCAATGCACCTCATAAATATTCATGTGAAAAATAGAAATCAGCTGAAGTGCCAATCCCCGCTGGCCCAATGGAGTATCCCAGAAAAGAAAATTACAAAACCCTCTTCAGGATAAAAAAAAACAAAAGGAGCGCCTGTTGTCATCATCTCCATAACACACCACTTAGATTCTTAAACAGTGTGTCCTCCTTTCTCAGAGATATGAGGGGAGATGTGCACCACTTTCTATCCTCAAAAGGCTCGCTGCTTCCTCCCTCCATCCCCCCGGCAGCGTATCACATTACTAATCAGATTATCTCCGCAAGAAACTCGTCGCCTTATCGAACCGGCTGGATAACACGGGTTGGTGTTCTCTTCTTTTGTCCTAAAGACGAGCACCTTTGCATTACGTGAACCCGATGATGGACAGCGACTGGTGGATAGACTGATATCTTTTTGCATTTTTTCAGATTAAGGTGCCTCATTAAGAGTCCAACATGTGCCTCATCCTGCAAATAAAAGCTTTGAAGATTCACACTAGAAATGATAATACAAACTTGACTTGTAGATAATAATAATAGCTAAGGTGCTGTAATTTGTGAAAGTCATAACAAACATTTTAGATGATTCATCAGGAACGACACAAAACATTAGAATCATCCAATCAAGTGTTTTTTTCTACCGATTCTTCAGATCTTTTAATATTACAGTTGAAGAACAAGAGAAGTGAGGATTAGATGTGTTAAATAAACAGTTATTATCCACAGTTTAAGTGCCCAGCAGAAACCTTTCTGCTCTGAAGTGCTTTGTAAAAGGTTCGGGACACGGTGAGGGAGGTTCTCCATATTCAAGCAAGAGGTCGATTCAACAGTAGAAATCGTCCTTTCAGTGCTCGGAGGGTTAAATTGTGCTCTGGGTGTCTTTTTTGGGATTATGTTTTTGGATTTACAGCATCCCTGTTGTTGCATCTTGCACGTGTTGCTCGTCTCAGTGATAACTCGACATGCACGGCGCCTATCTCTATATGCACCTGCAGATCAAGAAAACTCGAAAGAACCTTTCTCCAAAAACCAACATTGATTTTTTAAAAAAAGCAATGAGCTGTACTCGATTGAGCAGCAGCTCATAAAGGTCAAATAACCAACAACAACACTCATTTCATAAAAGTGTTTTCAAAGCCTTAAATTGTACTTAAGTCGAAAAAAATCAAGCGCGACTCTGCAATTTATGCTCCTTGTACTTTATCCGAAAAGCATGTAAACAACTTTTAAGTGTGCGCCATCGAAAGGACCCCGATGAAACTATTTCTCAACTCTTGAGACAACGTTTACACAGACACCAGAAACCGGATTATGGTGGGAAATGGAGTTAATGAAAAACATCTTCATCAGTACCTTATTATTCCTCCAGTAGCTGGAATGAATAACAATCAGGTGTTTGGGGCTATTTTTATGCATGAGTCTACTAATTAAAGCTCATTATGATGACAATTGAGGAAATTGTTGGAGTAGCACCTTTAAACGTCTTCAGGATTGTGTTTTTGTGTTTTTTTGACTTGTTGTGAACAATCGGTGAAGTCAGGAGGACAGCTGGGGTGAAGGGAGGCTCTTTTTTTCATCTCAGTTATGAAACGAAAAGTTATTAATGTTTTAAAATATTTTCAGACAAACACTCTGCTACTAAAGCAAATTAATCTTTCTTTTCACTGAAACTCTTCTGGTATGGTGCTCTGATAAAAACACTTCTATACTTCCATTAGTTCAAATGAAAAGTGGGGATTTTTTTTTAGTTCTATGCCTTTTTCTGGATTTAATTACAGGGGTTATTTTTCTTACTGTTTTCTCCAGCATTTATTGTCTTTTAATATTGCTATTTTCATGTGGCTCTGCACAATTATAATAAAATAAAAGAGTTGCAAAAGTAAAATCTTGTATTGTTTTCTTCTTCTTATAAACATTGAAGGATGTGCTTCCCATAAATTCAGTATTTCTACTTGTCAAAGAGATGTCACCCCAACCTTCGCTGCCTTAGTCCTCGGGGGGGAATTAAACCAAATATCTTGTAATTAACTAAGTGGCTGAAGCCGCTGCCCATTGTTTTGCAGATCGCCCATCTGCGACCATGCAGCCATCCAATCTCCACGCTGCTGCTAATGGAAAAGTATTGATCCTGGCTGTTCCATATTCAGGGGGAAAAAAAGACACGGGAGAGTGAGAGGTGGAACAGCATCAATACTGCCTGCATTTGTAGCCCCGGCTTTGTTTGCTCTGACAGATGGAAGTATTGATGTGATGTGCAGTTTTAGTCTATAGGGGAGGGAACTAGTTACCATCGGAAGCTGAAAGCAGGGAGAGTGCACTTTATCAGAGGCCGAACATAACCAAACGTGCTTTTTAAATGACTGAACCCGGTGCAAACTGATTATGAAAAGGTTAGAAGTAGACAAAGAATGATTATTATTATTATTATTATTATTATTAAGTACAATGCACAAATGATTAAAGACTTTTTTTCTTCTACCATCAACTTGCTGGCCTGTGAAAAGCCTCAATAACAGTATAATAACCACAACAAAGGGTCTCAGAAAGAAGATGTTCCTCACTGCTGGTTGATCCTCTCAACACTTCACGCTTGAATGTGCAATAAAAACTGGTCCATCTTTGCATCTTTGCTTTGTTGCTAAGATGTTTTGACTTATATCTTAGTAAAAGTCTTGAGTAGATGTGAGGTTGAAAAGGTATTCATGTCCTTTGGAAAGGAAACCGCACACTGAACTGACAGGAATTTTATTCATTGGCTAAGAAATTTGTTTAACCTTGACTGTCGCTGTGAACTTTCTGTCAAACTGCCCCGCACAGACCTCGGCACCGGTGTCGCCGCTGCATGTTTTCCTCCGTGTCTCGGCATTGTTGTTTCTCAGAGTCCCTTTGTCAGGAAAGACTAACCTTTTCCAAGAGCAGCAGAGACGCAGAGCGGTTTGACGCCACAGCTGAACCTTCAGAAAACACACTGTTCGTTTGCGAAATGTGCGAATACGTTTGCCAGAACATGGAACCAGGATCACCAACGTGTCAGAATCAGTAACCAGGGGACATAAAAAAAACTTAAAGTACGTAAACAGACCTTGATTTTCCATTTTAATGAACACACACACATATATATATACACATAACCCCCATCCTCCCACTCTTAATAGGATCAATGTAAATGATAATAATAATAACAGCATGTGCGTTACCTTCTGAACATTTCAGTAGATACCAAAATGCATATAAAATACATATCTAAGTTTATAATTAGGTCATCCTCTGTATCATTATTTCTTTTTCTATTTCTACTCCACACTACTAATACTCCATGGACCCAATAAGGTATTTTGAGGTCATAATGGTGGCGGCATCAGTCAAGTAAACAGCACTCTTTGGATAAAAATTACTATAAAAGGGGAGGTAGACAGGCCTGAACTCCCTATAGAAACCAAATGTGTGCTCAGTGGTGCTATAAACAGGTGGAAATGTCTTAAAATGTTATTTCTTTGCATGCACCATTTTGCATTGGAACTGCAGTTCGCGCTGGAGGACGGAGGCGCGTTAAAGTGCTGATCTGAAGCATTAAAAAAGTTTCAAGTGTCAATTGAAGCGTAAGCACCGTAAGGAGTGTTGGTGTCAGTTAAAGCGTGAGTGATAAAAGCAGTTAACATTTAAAATTATAGTTTGAGCACCATAAAGAGCATCCATTTCAGTTGGAGGGTGAAAAGCGGTTTAAATCCACTGGAGTATAAAGAAATCTGAGTTTTCTCACACGAGAGGTGAGTTCGGCTACGTAGCATTCAATTATTTAGACTTAGAAACTCTTCAGTATTTCTTAAGGAGATGTAAGCGAGCAAACTTTTACAGAGGAGCAAAAGAAACATTACAAAATGGCGTGGTGTGTGCACATTGGAGGACAGATGGGCTCTGCAGCGGGTTATTAAAACTGCAGAGAACATAATTGATACCCATCTAGCGAGTATTTCCAGAGACGTTTTCCAGTCTATTGGGAAAATCTTATTCTGTTCTTAAGTCTTCAAAAGTAAATTGCGAGTCATTTTACACCTCTTAATGCTTACTGGATTCGAGCATTGTCTTTTTAATGTTTTATTCCCACTCATACCAAGTCCCCATTTCAATTTAACTTTCATAAAATAAAAAGATAAAGTGCTACCAATTCAAGCTATAGTGAGGCTTCCCAGTGTTAAATGAATAATTCAAGCTTTGTCACCCAAGATGGTGATTCTGTCGCACGCCCTTGTGCGCCATGATGCGATTATGGATAATCAGAGACTCATCATGATCTCATCCTTTACTGTCCGAAATCCTGAACGTACAGTTGCTTCGCTCAACACAATTTCCGTTGCCAAATGGAAACCGTCCAAGTGAACCTTCGGTCTGGAACCGATGGGCGACTGTGACCGACTCAGCTCCTGGTTTTGAGCTGCTTGAGCGACGAGGATTAAACGGAGGTTTTATGAGCGGCTGGTCATTGAACGGACAGATAACGACCCCAACTTCGCCCGTTTAAAGAAAACAAACATTTCCGATGTTGTGCAAATACTTCTGTTGTACTTCCTTTTTCCTATGTAGAAATAATTACATGTATTTTTCTGATAAACTGGATAAATAAGCAGTGTGCTATGTGGAGAAATAGAAAATTGTTTGACCTGATCCTGCAGAAAGAAATCCAATCCAAACAGGGTTTTTGTTCTCTTTGCATCTTTCTTTTCCATCCCACTAACAACAAACAGAAGCTTTTGTTGATCTCGTGTTGATACAGGCATCTCGCCACAAAATCCAACTTGTCTAGATGGAATATCGGATCCTTTCGGGGATTTATCATATCATCATTTTTAAAAAAGTTATCTTATCCATTCAGCCGCTCAGCGTAGAAACAGTTATTTGAAGAAAATCCCCCCCATATTAGAAATGTTTACTCATAAAAAGAGAAAATATTTGATTTTTGAAAGGATAGGAAGTGATTTTCTTTACAGCTACCAGTGAAACAGCCTTAACCCGAGGTACGGTTGGTTTTCTTTAGAAAAGTTTTCTAATTTGGTGCTGATTAAATGTGGCAAAGAGAAATTTTCCTGTATCGGCATTAAGCCTTTAAAGGCTGACACATCAAAAAATAGTCTAATTATTCTAATTATTTGGAACTGAGAGGTTTATTAAACCATTTAACAAAATCCAAACATTTGATACATTTGGCATTTTTGGCAAATTTTTGCTCACAACAATGATAATTTGAGAAATAAAACTACTTTTTCCCTTTACATTTTGAAAATATAGAACATTTCAGGCAATTTTTCTCTTAGTTTTTTTCTCTCTGTAGCAGATATGAGACATTTAAAGTGTTCAGTACCTGCATATTTCATCAAAGCATGTTAAATCTCTACACAAACATTAAAATATGCTAATCAGTTGCAAAGGCAAATTGTAGTCTTGCCAGTATTGATCCAAGAACGTGTACTCTGGTGGACTAGTTTTGTCCTAAATATCATTATCACATTGGTCATTAAGTGAATTAGACCACCTGGAGTCACAAATTGGATCATTATTACAATAAAAGTATATATTTCACTTCTTCCTTTCATTTATTGGCTTCTGAAAAACTTATCATCAATCAAGAAACTAATGTGTAATGTGGTGAAGAAATTCCATTACTGCACTACTTCTCTATCAGGAAACTGAAAGATGTCCATTTGAAGAGCAAGAAAATAATATTATGATAAAATATGTAGCGGTGCTGCAGTCCATCTGTCATTTTCACACGAGGGATTTCCTCAGATCATCAGAGGTTATCAGATTTCAGGCATTTTACTGGGTTATAATGAAGATCAGGCATAATGGGGTGAAAAACCAGACAGCAATCAAGCTCAAGAGCTCTTGAAGTAATAGCTTGGCATTTTGAATTTTACTTTTTTCCACAGCCATGTGGGAAAAGTGTCAGCTTTTGTCGTGCTGTTCCCCTAAAACGACTTATTAGCTTTTGTCACTGATCCTCGCTCAAAGTGCTGGAATTCAGACCGTGGTGGCGTCTGTTCACGTCGGGATCAGACGCGGGTTTGAAAAGGTGCAGGAGATCCACACAGAATGCAGAAACAGACGTCTTTTTCTGAACGGCTTCCCGCCCGTTCCTCTCAGGGGACGGAAAACCGAAAAGGATAGAAGGTGTGTGCGTGGGCGTGTCTGTGCTCTTGTGTGGATGGATGATGATCAGTGCAGTTTTGCTATCAAATAAGCAGCTATTGATTCATCTGACAGAGCGGATAAATAAAGCTGGCCGTTCGTGAGGCGTGTGTGCGAGCCTAGAAAGCGTTTCACAGTAGCTTGAAGCCGCAGTGATCCACTAATGGGCTCGTGCTGCCTTGTTCCCCATTGATCCAGACGTTGGAGGGCTTGCCGATGGCTTATGAGCCATATCCTGCGGCCCAGACGCCGGCGTTTATGCTAGTCCATTAAACCTCCTAACACCCCGAAATGACCCCATATGGGAACATCTCAATTATTAGATCATCAAGGTACCGGTTCCGCTTTTATGTCATTTGCTTTTTAATCACTAACCACCTCTATCACAATGCTCTTGATCCCTCTCGTGCAATTATGAAAACAACATAGTATAGGGTTCAATTTGCCGGCATTATTAATCAGAAAACAGAATTAAATGTGACCAGAGCAGATGTCCTTCTGCTTAACAGAGCGACCATATTGCATTAACTCTGCTGTAAGTCAGTCACAAACCGCTGAGCAATGGGTAGCTCAGGCAGAAAAAAACCTTTTTGGTGACTGATTTAATACACGGAGGGTCGCGAGTGTATCAACAAGCGTATTATAACCGCACTATATTTGTGCTCGCAGGTTGATTTACCGCCTCACCTCTAAAAACGTAACTGCCTGGTGCATGTTTTCCTCCCACAGGAGTGTGAAATGAAGCAAACACAAACTTTGCTTTCACCTTCCCATCTGGAAATATTAGACAGCCATTTGTTCGGTTGGCTATAACAGTCAATGTTGGTATTTACGTGGTAAAGATCTCAAGTAGCCTCATGAATTATCATTCTCTTCTTTTAGAAACAAAGGTGGAAGTACTGTGATATTTTAATAGCACCATAAAATCTCTTGGGAAGGAAGTTAAGGTGCAAACATTGGTGGAAAAAGTGTGTAACGGTGACACTGGAGACCACTGTTGCGATCCTTTCTCCTGCAGTCAGCATTATATGTGTGTGTTTTTCTTTAACCACAAAAAAGAAGAAGCTGTGGTTAAACCTACAAACTTTATTTCCAGGGACAGTCATGCATTTTTCTTTCTTATAGAAGTCTGTAAAGATTTTGGAAGTCCCTGACAAACAGTGTGGTGCCGTGGTGTCCACACACTGGGAGGTGGGTACATCTCCGGTGAGCGTTTCTCAACACGCTCAATTAGATTACGAAACAAAACATTATTCTAACCTTTAACAGGGCGACGACTCCAACAAAGCTGGTATTCTGTTTTCTTAGACAAAAAGTAAAAACACTATGTGGGATTAGTTTTAAGTTTTACCATCACTTCGGTGGTGAAACTGGTCTCAGATTGCAAACTGGTGTTAAATAAAAGAAGAAAGGTTCATTCATTTAATCTGTTTTTTTTTTCTGTGAGACCACAGAGGTATTATCATGCATTAGCTGCACGCTTGTTCTCATAAACTCAAGTCTGTTTTTGCATTCGCCTGCTGAAGCTCTTTGATCTGCATCGTGTTCGACAAGCTCTCACACGTCGTGGTTGTATTAGAGACCAATCTGATCCACGTGTAAATCGACAGGACGTTCACATATCAAAGCACCTGGTGGAAAATTGACAGTCATGATAACATCGAACCTTTTGAATAAATCTGCAGAAGCATTTAATCCACACAAAGACTTGTTTTTAGATCATAAATTGATCTTCACAATAATGAATAAACTATACCTTCACCTTCCTCAACCATTTGAATAATCTGTTTTAACGCTGACAGATTATTTTGAGGCGACACACACAGGAACAGGATGTAAGATTCAATCATCCACAGTTAAAACTTAATTACTTGTGAGTATACGCTGGATTTGTGAGGCTGAAAAAATCATAATGTTTGGTGCAACTTGTTTTGTGCGTGAGCTGGTTGAAGCCTCAGATCAGAGTACAGATCCAATCCCGGGCTAATTGGTGGTAATCTGTAAAAGTACTCCCATCTGTCCGCGTTGTGTTTTCTGCTCTGAGTAATTATATATTAAAGTTATAGTATTTAAGCTTCAGCCCTTCAGGCTCCTTGTCTCCTTTTATCAGAAATGTTTCTCTCATGTATTAATCCCGTCATTTTAAATTTACATTTCTGAACACGACTCAGTCTTTTCACCGTCTCTTAAACGTCCCTTCCCACAAGGCTGGGCGAGCAGTAAATGTAAACTGCCTTCGCTGTTATAGTCTCAGAAACAATCTTGGAGACAGCCGCCGGTCTCTAAACCCACACGGTGTCACGAGGGAAACCAGGTGAGGAAACATCTGAAGTGCAGCACAATGTCGCACCTGTTGGAGACCCCGAGGAAGTAAGGGATCAACATAAAATAACATTTATAAATAAAAAGTGTGAATTGATCGGGCTATGTCCTAAGATCGTAAAATTCTGGGAAGATATTCATTTAATTATATGCAGAATTTTGGGTTATGGTGTGTCCAGGTTTTGTACATTATTATATCTTGGTGTCATTCCAGGAAATGTTGTGTTGAAAGATGATAGATACACATTGAAAATTATGTTAGTAGCCTGTAAAAAGGCAATTACAAGAAAGTGGTACAAGAAGGAGCCGTCATCACAGGAAGATTGGTTCAAAGTTATGGACGAAATCCATATTATGGAGCAACTAACCTATAAAATAAGGATCAATGCCATCAGAAGTGTGAGAAATGGACTAAATATGTCAAAATAACACGACAAGGGCCATAACATTGACTTTAAAAAAAAAAAAGGATCAAAAT
>JAOXYL010000078.1:20232372-20243470 GCA_028564955.1 Terapon puta
AGTGTATAAAGTGTGTAGTGAAGCTTTTACAGCCTTAAAACATCTATAATAATTGTAAAAAATAAAGCTGACTACTTCGCGGTTTCTTTTTGGAACGTAACCCCCGCGATAAACGAGAGTTCACTGTATCTAAAAACAATGCAAGATACCAGTCTTATCATTTTGGTGAACCAATCCTTTAAAAAGGGTATAACAGTAAAACATTTGAACAAACACCGGGACCCTTTTAAATGCCCATTTTTCACATTTCCAAGTACCAAAGTGGGGAGTGCTCCTCGCGGGCGGCTAAGTTTAAAATATCCTTCATGTGGTCCTGAGAGGGCTGCGTGCAATCCAAGCTGTGAGTGAACCATGATAAATCCTGAGCTGAAACCTTGCAGAGCTCCATCACGGATCACCTCGTGAAGCCGGAGGTCGACATCGGATACTCCCCGCGGAGAGGACCCCGGACCCGGGGACGGCGGGTTTAGCGGGCCGACGGGGGCCCCTCTCTTTGAATAAATGCACAGTGGCGGACGACCGGCAGCAGACGGGAGCGTTTAAAGGAGGGACCCGTGCGGCGAGGGGCTTGGATGCGGCGAGGGGGCTTGGACGGCATCCAGGAGCTCTCGCTGAGCAGCTTAATCACAACCAGATTTGGAAATTTAAGATGAAAACAAAACCGGGGGAAGCTTGTAAAATTTATGAGGTCTTTGGAAGGTGAGACTGCAACTGTGTGAGGGGCTGTGTGTTTCTGTGTGTGTGTGTCCTGTAAGTACACTTTATTATCTGCAACATTATCAAAAGAAAGTCATTACAGTCACGTCCTATAGCCTACACAGGCTGTCATGTTCACAGCAGACCCAGCCATGACAGAAACGCTGACAGTTTCATTTCAGCATTATTTACTCTGGTGCATTGAAGTGATTGCCAGACTGTAAACGGGCACCGAGCCCATTTCCTCAGCCTTGTACCCATGATACAACATGCAGGCGCTATAAAAGTGTATTAGCAACGACATTTTATAAGAAAATGTAATTGCTGCAAGGATCATACTCCGTGTCATCGAGGGAAGGGCAACGCTTCTTTTGGTGTTTGGGTTGAGGCAGAGAGATGCTGGTTTTCTAACATTAAGCAGGTGCTGTGAGTGCCTGACCATAATTATTAAAAAACCCTCATTATGATGGATGCAAGTCGCTGCAAAATGACATTGGAGGTTTTAGGAAAAAGCAATTTTCTGGGAAAACAAACTCAAAACCAAAATCATTAATTCACTGTTATCATCAAACATCGTTCAATTACTTAAGACTGTTAGTCTCGAGGGTTGTGGAGGAGCCAAGGAGCTTCATTTCATAAAGTATTCAGATTCTGATACAGATTTTATGGAAATTTTGCCTTATGCTGTGTGCAGTTGTAAAGTTTGGCCGAATGGTGGTAAAAACTTCGGACCAAAAACAGGAGAAACATCGATCTCAACAGTAAAGTTGGTGCAAATCTGTACACGACTTTTGGGGACACTTTTAGGGGGGCTGACTTTGAACCAAAGAGCAGGATAGACAGAACGATTGCAATCACCATCTTTAAGAGCCACCAGTAAATGGGCAAATTGGCCTTTAGGAAGAGCCATATAAATAATGGCTTTCTATTAATTCCAGAAGAATGGGTCACCTTGGATTTTTTTTTTTACCCTTGTTTTAAGACTTATTTGTGCCCCGAGGGTTTATTCTCTGGTGTTGTACGAGTATTCAGAGAACTCACCTATCGAAGGAGACATGAGGAGAAGCCACCGATGGATCCGAAGGAGCAAGGAAAGAAAGAGAAGACAGAGAAAAAAGAGAAATTAGTCACATTGTCAACAACGTTCAGACAGACTGTGCACAAAGTCAGACATGAAAAACCCTCCAGATGCAAGGTGAACGAAGCCAAGGAGGGTTTGAGCAGAACAGCTTCACAAACAACACTGGATCTTTTCCCAAAGAGAAAAAACTGCAGCTTAAATAAAGTCAAAGTTTGAGAGAGAACCACAGCTCTGATCTCCCCTCTCCATCAGTGTTTTGGCTTTAACGATAATGACGCACGCTGGAGTGAAGCTGCACCTTTTTAAAAACCAACTTTGACGGGTGGGATGTCAGGGCTGCCATGTTTTTTCGAACTGTTAAATCCCCGCAGCTTCGCGTGGTATTGTTTGCTTGTTTAATTTAAGTCAGCTTAAAGGATTAACACTGTCTCAGGTTACATCACAACCTTTTTACTACCGAGGTCGCGCTATAATCAGGGCATTAAATACACGTATGTGCTCTCTCTCTCTCTATTTTCAGCCTCTTCTCGGTGAACAGATGAGTTTGAAGGGGTTACAGGACGACCTCTCGCTCTGACATTACTTCGATGGTGCACACGCTGTACAGGCCAGACAAAGAAAAAATCAGACGACAAAAGAAGCGGACGAGTCTTTTAGCGTTTCTTTTCCACTCGATGGCACTTTTCCTCATTCTCGGCAGCCAATCAACCAGCCACAGTTCTTCTTATTAGCAAAATACCGGGTGTCTGTATTGGGAACAGAATATGCTATTTTGGTCAATAGCTTTCCCCCTTTTCACACCATTTCATCCAGTCGAAATCACCATAAAACACTTCCTCATTCATGCTCTTTAATAGCCAGCAAATTGCGTCAATTTTGCACAAGCGAACGGGCCGTGGAAAGCGAATGCCAAGGTCAGCTTATTAATCTACCTGAAGAAAAGCCCCTCTGTCCTTTTACTTCCCTAAAGTGGTAATCATCTCAGCTCTCTCCGGTGCTCGAGAAAAGGGGGCAGGCAAAGGACCAACGTCGGCGAGAGAAAGTAACTTCGAGCGGATGGGAGCGTAAGCAAAAGGCTGGAAAGGTCACGGATATTTAAAGTGAAACGTCTTAATAACAGCCCACCCGCGGTTATGATTGCACATTTGCAGCATCCTGAAAGCAGCATCGCGAGATAACATTTATCAACAGTTGATCTGCAGCCCCTCTTAACCCTCCTTAATGATATTCTTGTACGGGTGCCACACCATTTCTGTCAAGAATGTCGACAGCAATCATCTGACGTCGACCCCCCCCCCTTCCTCCGACCCTTAACGGTCATTTTATTCACTAAGAGTAATGTAGTAAATGAGTTCTGGCAGAATCTGCAGCCTAAAAGTCACTACTTTGAAATTTGAGTACTTCAGTGTCTCATATATATATATATGTGCTTCTACATCAATGCACCATAAACTCCGACATACATTTGGTTGTAAAAACAAAATGTATTGCGTTCATCATGTTAATGTTCATGGTACTGGGGGAACATGTCAGCCGGTGCAATGGTGCGGCTAAATGGTGCGTTTTACGTCGTTTTCGGACAACTATAAGGAACATTATCAGTCATGATAATAATAATAATACAAGAATAACAATTTTACGATTGAGCGATAAAAACTGTCATCAAAAACGACCAATAAAACATTTATTGCCGCCGTAAAAACCAATTTCTTTTGTCTTATGCAGCATGTGTGTACATCTGTGATAAGCTGACTCACTAAAAATCTCCTTTTAACAGTTCGATGTAGAAAACTGAGATCATCTGTGTTATTGTTCACATTCTTTATGTTTATTTTTCAGTGGAAAATTTGCAGTGGGGAAAATATTCGATAAAGTCCAACAGCCAGGAGGTCAGAGGAAGCCACTCTGTGTAAAAATGATCTCGGTGTTGTCACCGCAGACTCCAACCACAGTTTGTGATCTGATGGCGGAAGATGCACTCCACAAGATTAATTTACAGATCTCGTGGAGGAGAGAGCTCTCTGCTGCAGAGCGAGAACGAGAGGCTCTGCCGGACTAAACTTTCCCAGTTCAGATCGATTTCGTGTGACACTGTGTGGACTCGTATGGGAAGAGATGCAAAGAGATAAAGAAGCACTTATTTTTGGTCAGTTTGTGGTCGAAGAAGTAGATCTGAGTCTCTAAGTGGCTGAAAATAAATAGCTAATATTATTACATGCTGCTTAGAAAGGGATTCTCATTATGTTTGGGTAATGATTGCGTGTATTAATTCTCTCAAATTCTGTTATTTTACTGAAATAAACAGTAAATTGTCATTGCGAGAGCAGACTGTTGGGATAAATGTCCTCTTTATGTCTGCAGCCACACACCAACGAATCCTTTGTGCATCTTTTCAGTAAGCGACTGAAGTGGTTTGTCTGAGCCCTTCTCCAGTACAAACTGCTTTTTGGCTTTACAGATTCAGCATTTCCAAACAGCCAGACATGACACAGTCAACAAACAGCGTCTGAGTTATGTCCCAGTTTAGCAGGTTTTATTCTAAAGTCCAAGATCATGGCCCTGCTGACGATATAATTCTCGGCGACCCGCTGGTGTTAACCTACCGATTGGCCGGCTCAGGTGGGCGCTCGCTCGGTGCCACTGAGGGATTTTAGGTGATATGAGACACAGGGTAGCATATATTGGAGTTTTATTGTTTCTGGGATGAGAATCAACATCACATTTTACTGGGAATTTATGAAATTCTGTCAGAAACGCAGTGAGAGAAAAGCAACAGGTGTGTTTTATTTTGTCTTATACATATGTCAGGTAAGCACATGTATAAGTGAGGCATAAAATTATATTCCAATAGACATGCAAATACTAGATTAATGCCATTTTTAATGACTTTAAATGTATTATTTTTCATCCATTTAAATTACATATTACAAAAAGATTATACCACATAATTATATTTTCACTGCATGGCCATACATTAGTGCTGCCACTAGTGAATTAATAAACAAATTACTGATTGGCTGGTTGTTCTTTCTATTCATTATGCCAGTAATGTAATATTAGGTAATATTATCAACTAGTTATGCCAACGTAAAGGCTAGCTACTGCCAGAAGCATTAAATCTGTGTGGTTACGAGTCCAGCAGGTTAATCAAAAGGTATAGAACTGCTTCTTCATTTAAACTGTTTCTGCACCACAACAACAACAATAAAAAGAGCCTTCAGCTTTCTGCTTTGCGATTTGAAGGAGTCGCTACCATTTTGACTCCATACGGCTCCAACGAACAGTTCAGCGGCGTCCAAGCCGGAGCAGAGAGTGTGCCGGTAGCACAGCACACATGCACAGATAACAGGATTAAGCGCTGGCTGAGAAGTATTAAGACCACAAACTTTTTTTATTCTGACTCCTCCAACAAAGCTGACTTGGTACCAAACTGCTCCGAGTCGAGGTCTGACTAAAACCGACTGCACTAACTTGACTCACATGCCACGGATGCACCACGTCGCTGTGGCTGAGCCTTTACGAATCAGCGAGTACACAGCACCGAACCACCGAACACAAACAAACACATCTTGGATTTCACTTGAACTGGTCCAAACAAAGTCAGCAGCTGTTTTTTTTATTCTTATCAGCTTAAACAGTTGTACCATTTCAGCCTAAACTGACCTTTTCCCACTATCCTGAGAAGCATACAAACAAAAAAACTCCCTTTGCAAAGGAGGGGAATGAGGAAATAAAGTAAGTGGAGCAAGTTCTGCAGCATGGCATCCAATGACCTGGAACATACCGTCTTTTTTGGCAACGCAGGCACAGGAGAGGTCATTCTGATTAATACCAGGTGTGAATGTCAGGGTCTGTGATCAGATGGGCTTTATCCAGACAATGCAGTCAGACACAGATCACACAATAGTCTCAGGTGCAGGAGGAGATGTAGTGTAGAGACTGACGGAGATGAAGTAGTAGCTGTGTCTTTTCCCCTCTCTGAAGTTTGCCGTCTTTGATCAGAAGAAGCACTCCTCGTTGCCGGGAGATGAATCTACTTCCACCCAGACACTCACAATGTGTTTGGCACCGGTCGTGCTCGTCCTGATACAAATCACAGGACCTTGACACTGCAGAATAAGACTTGAGTCATGAAAAGGTAGAGCCACCGGCGTACTGTGAAAACGGTTAAACCCAAGAGCAAGAAGCAAGTTTAGGAAAATATACTGTTTGATATTCACTGAGAACATTTCTTCTTCTTTCACCATCGTCTGTTTACAATCCTGCCATAAAAAACACAGTGTAGAAGCAGAATGATGGGTCAGCACTGCTTTAGTTCAGTAGTTACGTCCTTTTCTAGTGTTCATGTTTTCAAAACCTTCAAGACAACGGTTGATAGACAACAGTCCCATAAACTATTCGATTGTTTTATGAGTGAATGACTGTTTCCCATCCCGACTACAAAGTCTCAGCACTCACTTCACTACGGGGCTGCCGCAAGGACATGGCAGGGTGTAAACAACTGACACTATTCAGCCAAAATAGTCGAGGCTGGGAAATCAATAGGACGTCAGACAAAAGTCAGATCGCTCTGCGGCCTAATAACAGGCCAGACTGAGCTAAAGCGAGAACGCAGACGTGAGCGCGGCTGCTTTGTGTCTGACATCTCAGTCAGAATACACCCCAAAAAAGAAATGAAATGAAAGGAAAAGAGAAAGTCCAACATCAGAGAGCTGTCTGCAGAGAGGGAGAGAAAAAACAGAGCTTATGAAAAAAGTGCTAAGCAGACCCTCGTTAAATATTGATGTCTCTCAATGGTAAACTGACAAATTTAAAATGTTGTTTATTAAGTACCTTCACTTAGAGGAGCATGTCAGACTTTTACACAAACCCCCTGCTACGTCCTGCTACACTCCATTTACTTGTCAGTGTGTCTTAGTACTCCCACTTACTGCATGTAAAATGCTGCACTGCTATCTGCGATTTATGGTGGCGTCCAAAAACACCGTTATTTGCAGGTTTTGTTGTTGACACAATACTGCACGGGCAAATATTCAAACAAATGTTATGCTAATGCTACTGCCACTACAGCCAGTCCTACCGCTGTGCAGGTTACAGGGAACTGTCGCTGCCAAGCTCGGTGTGAAACTACACTGGAAGGCATCAAATTAATTTGTTCAACGTCTCTCTTTCATTAACGATTCACATTCAATCAAATCTAACAATCAGTTTTTATACATAGAGGACAATTTTCAACACTCAAATTACAGATGTAATTATCAAAACAGTTGTGTACACAGTCAGTCAACTTTTCCTCTAATGAGCTTTCAGCTATAACTCAGGAGGGGACGTTGGGCTTTATCAAACAACCATGCTGAGCGTTGTTCAAACAAAAAGCCACGGCTGATTTTTTTATGGGAATAAGTGTTGTGTGTTTTTTAATAACAGATACTGAAGGAACCAATTATTACTCAGCTCACCGTGCTCATAAACCTCACTGTTCCTCGATACTTTACACTGACTCATCAGTTTACACGAGGGTGAAAAATACGACGCATTGTCCAGAGGTACTGAATTTTACTTGGCCCAGAAATGTCTGAATATCAAATATAATTCATTTCTGCAACCTGACATCCACTCCACAAACATCTGAATTCTCAAACTCACAGACCTGCCCGAAGGAATAAAACAAAGTGAGGTGGCTCAGAGATAAATTATGATATTTCAAAGGTTCTCATTTTGTTGTGTTTTATAGCACCTATGGCTGTAAGCTGTGACTGTAGGTGTAGTTTTCACCCATAGTAACTAAAAAAACAACATGCTGCTTCTCATGCAGGTGAGTTTAATAGCGAGTCAGTTGCATTAAAAATTAAAAGCTTTAATATGCACTGCTTGTAATTTCTCGAGAAAGTCATTCTCGTCCTTTAAATACAAGGGCAGTCGCCAGTCGGAGAGAATCAGCGCCGTTCAAACCCAGACTGATTCACAATCAGATAACATCGGACATAAAAAGCCAGATGTCCCAAAATAACTCTGCAGTGGCCGTTTCTGAGTCTCGCTTGACCTTTCGAGCTACAAAACCCTGCACGTGCTGTTCAACAACTACCTCAATCCATGTGCATTCGCTCTGTTAAATCACTTTTCTAAACTTCCAACCTCGAGGCCTCCTGGGCATTATGGAAAATGCAATTATTTTTTATCAATATGACAGGATAATCAACTCATACCTAGGCAATCTCATTAAACTCCTGACTGCCAGATGCCTAATCGGAACCTCTATTATCTCTTCCTCTGTCTTTTGTCCTGTACGCCAGCGAATTCAATTGTAACATCATTAGTGGCTTTTATAGGGGCAATGACCCTTATGTCTTCCGATAAATGATCTGAAGATCCTATGGGTGAGCTTATCTTTTACATTAGGACATGCACCACAAAAGGTCTAGATGCAGATTCAGATAGGATAGTTCTCAGAAATGTACCCATTCATCGAGCTGGAGAGAAACCCTGAGAAGGTTGGTTCTTTAATTGCGGTTAATGTCGTTTCTAAAACTAATGCAAAAATCACGTCGTGACCCATTTTCCAGCCAAAAGAGAGCGTTAGAAGATTTGCAATTTTACAAATTTAAGAACCAGCTCTGATAACAGCGTTTCTACACTTTTGAAATTTAATTGCAAAAGCCTCTGAACAGATTTCCGCCAAGGCTCAGTTGAAATTGTGGAACACGTGTGAAATCCTCGCAAAGATCTACAGTTATTTTATTTTCCATTACCGTGCTCTCTCTGCCGACGAGATGTGTGTTTGTGTTGTACCAGTCTGAGAAAAGCCCACGTCCCTCCTGCAATTGGAAGTGCTGATGACTGAGCATCGCCACTGGGCCATCATTTCTGCAGTAAGCTTTCCGGTCCTGATATGACTGAATCAGGGGAGAAATACAGTGCGATATGTGCGATGAACAATAAGACTGCTGCCCGGCGGAAACAGAAATCTGCTCAAATATTCAGCACCAGAGGAATTAAAATGAGCCTCAGTGTGCACTCATACAAACTTAAAAGTCTGTACCATGTCTACCAATAATATGACACATGGTGCTGAAACTGCAATCATTTTGTTAACTGATGAATTATTATAAATAAGTGGCAACCATATTAATAAATCAAGTAAAAATACCACATTTTCTCCATCCTCTCGAACTGGAGTACGGTTAAAAGGGACAAAAGTGAACCCTTTTTGTGTTTTGGCCTGATAAAACACGCGGTTTAAAGATGTTTTTTGATGCAGGTGTCGAGAAAGAAAACAGTATTTTCAGGTGTTATTCGAGTGGATCACCAAGATAAAGTACAAAGGTTGTATTTGTGTCTGGTTGCATAATAAGATACGGATGAAAGCAAGTTCTGAAAAGTTCTCTGGCAAAATATTGAGGTACGAGTGCAGAGCCTGGGATGTTTTCGATGTTAGCTGACACCCCTGAAATCTGCTGTGTTTGTCTGCTCTTTAAATGGCTGCATTATGGAAGTTACAGGATGTTCAGGAAATGAACAAAGTTGGAAAATAAACAGCACGGCTTTGAGATGTGGTGAATATTTGGAGGTCAAAAAGACGCCGGTGTTGTTTCCTGTTTGATAAAAGAGGCCACGAAACCTCATGTGAAAGTCGGTAACAAAGGCGGAGGCCTCACACGCGACCACATCGCTTGTTTTCAAGAGCAAAAACAAATGTTCTTTGTCAATGCCACCTTCACAATCTCTCCGGGTTACTTCGACCCCTCCCCTCCACAGAAACACATCCCTGTGGGGAGAGAGACAGGAAATAGTTGTGATTCTCATCAGTAACCTGTCAGGGACCGGTGAGTGATGGCCTCCAAACCCCAATCTAATATCATTTCCAATACATCTGTCACATTTAATGGCATGTCGCTCTAAAGGTACACGTTCAGTGGGCTTTGGTACAACTGGTTTCACCATGACAGACACCTTGCAACCACCAGTGGAGACGGAAACATAAACAATAATGATCATTTTATCAGCGCGGTGATGGCAAAATTACAGTGATACAGGACGCTGATGGTGGTTTGTCGTAGGCGTACTCCCACTGGTAAAATGTTCGTAGTCTCTGCAGAGGTTGTAGCTTTGGAAACAGAGATTTTCCTTTTTGGTTTTGTTGGAGTAAATTCTGTCGTCTGAACTGAAACGACAGCGACAACCTGGTTTTCCTTTCAACTATTTGATTTGCTGATGGTCTCCTGAAGATAATCTTTTATTGATCCCACAGTGGGGAAATTTCAGCAGCTCAAAAACAAAAATTAAAGCGAGAGATTCAATTTTAGAGTCAATATAAACACAAAACAATATGTTCAATAAATAGTAATAATAAGACGAAGGTTGCTGAATTATGCAACAGTGCAATTATGCAACATTATGCATCTGTCTTTTATGACTTTTTTTGTCACTACAGATTGGAAAAAGACCTGTGAGACCTGACAAATGGTGTCCCTGAATAATATTTCATGCAATACATGTAAAAACAGCTGCACATTTTTTTAGACATCATGATAATCTGTAACAGGAGCACATTTTGACTGAATATTTAATCGCTTGTGTACGCCTCCATCTCTTGGAAACACTGTCGTAGGTAAATTTTTCGAGCCTCCGAACCACTTATTGACAGAAAGATTGGCTGCTATAATCCCTTCATCTTTCTACGCTGCCTTAAGCCTCTCGCAATATCTCTATCCATCTGGTACACAACAACGGTTGGGTCCCTGGGCTTATCATGTCTAAACTATCTCATGCCTTCTACCTCATAGGCAGACTTAATCACAACCTTGCTTTCTTCCTTTCCAGCTGGCCGGTAAACAGATGCAGCCTCCTGCCAGTCTGCAAAGCTTTGACAGCTAATACAACCCTCTAAAACTCTTCCAAATCTCAGCAAATATGCATACTGGCAATACTACAAGACGGACGCCAATTTATGCATCTGCCTGCAGCAGGGTTTTGTTTGGGCACACGAGCAATGTTGTGAAACTTGAATTAAAGATCTTGACATTTTTTAATTATTACCCTTGTCTTTTTGTCTTTATTGTGCAGTGCAGTTAACAGATTTGTTAATTAATTGAGCCAGCAACCACAGAAATAATCAACACCTATTTATTCAAGCAACAATGCAAAATGTTTCCAGGTTCCAGCGAATGAAATGTGAGCGTTTGCTGATTTCCTTTGCCTTATCTTACAGTAAAGAAAATATCTCTGAAGAAAGAAGAAATTTGACAACATCACGGCAGCCATTAGGATGTTCTGATCAACATTTTCCACTGTTTACTGGCATTTTATAAATGATTAAATTGA
>JAOXYL010000078.1:20249641-20259826 GCA_028564955.1 Terapon puta
AAGATGACGAAATCGAACCGAGGGAGCACTGTATAACCTATGAAATTAAGTTACTCCTGCTAAAAAAATAAAACTATAGACACATTCATCTTTTTACCGAGAGAGACAAGATTTAACTCTCATAGATTAGCAGAAGAGTATTTTGCCCTGATGACCTGACATGAAGAAATAATGATGATCAGATATAAATTCTACCTGTTAATGTCTCAAAAACGACTTCCCTGCAGCCTGAAATCAGACATCTCTCTTTTTTAACTGACTCCAGTCCAGTGTTATGCTTATTGGTGAGATCAAAGCTGTGCCGGTTGTAGAAAGTCGACCTGCAGATATAATCACTGAAATGGTGTCGGGGGATGGATGTGTCACTCCTCGCTGATTGGTTAGGCCCACAATAGAGCGAACATAGACACCGTGTCACACCAAATAATGAAGTGAAAAAGAAAATGCAGTTCAGTCTGATATCCAGTTCAGCCCAACCACTTAGGAGCTACTCCCTCGAAACTCTGATAATTCAAATGTCAAGGTTGGTATCTGTTTCTTTGAACATAAGGGTGTATCATTTTCAGTCTATTTCAATAGTTTTAAATCTCTTTTCCATAGCGGCAGTGAGACAACATCAAACCATGAGGGTATTTCAAAGTGAACCGGTGCTGTTTAAAGCAGAAATAGGAGACTTATCTAAAAATTGTTGTGATAGTAGTACACGAGGAAAGATAATCAATGGAAAGATTATATTTGAGACAAAACACCTTAATCATAACAACCAATCAGAAGAGAGTGTCTCTGCTCGTGGACAGGTTGTGGGAAGGTTGAGTCCACACGTGCTAACTTGGAGGAGCCGATAAACAACCACTAAACAACCACGCAATGGAAAAATAACAAGTTAAGAGAAGGACGAGTAAACACAGGAAGAGAAGAAAAAGAGAGGATTCAAATGAGCAACGCTACTGAGAACCAGGAGGTCAGACTCTCTCAAATCTTCAGTCTCTTCTGAATCTTATCAACGGTTTCTTTTAGTTTGGCTTCAGATATTTTCTAATTGTCTAATTCTGGGTTTGACAAAAAGCCCTTCATAAAGTAAGATCCCATTAATAAGATTTCTGAGCCTTCAGAGAGCAGATGCAGAGGCATTTCCCTCTTCTGAATAAGCTGCCTCTAATAATGCACACTTATGTGCACTTACATAAAATGTGCTGAATATCTGAGAGAAAAATGACTATCAATGCAGAAAAAAATGTATATTAGCTTCTGATATTTGGCGTTAAAAAGTGCATGAATTATCTTAACCCACTGGGTGAATAACTGCAATACTTGAAAAGTATATCTAACAATATGAGAATATTTGTGCTCATCAAAGCCGCTCACTGAGTTTTCCATTTCTCAAAGCGCCTGTCTGACAAGCGAACGCGAGTCATAATTAAAACAGAACCGGCGAGGCTTTCTGCTTGAATCATTCAAGCAGTTACCATGTTCCTTGAAAAATGAACACGTCTGAAAATAGACGTGTTGAATCTGTTGATGAGCAGATGTGAAACACATCCAGTCATCGCCGAGGAACTTGCTGCTGCAGATTTGGTTTTCCAGCTGGCAACGTGCATCTGCAGAGGAACAATGACCCTCATTCATCCATCTCTTTGTATTTTGTTGTGTCCTGTGTTTACAGTAAATGTCAAATCCAGTTGCAGTGCATATTTAAAAGTGGAATATTTTTTTATTTCCTTGATAAAGCTCGTATATTTTGGGTCCTTGGTACAAAAAAGGAATCTATTTGCATTTTGACTACACCAGTAAATCACTGTGATAAAGTTTAAGTGCGACTATAATCATCCTAAAAGTGGAGACTACCTGTGAAGTCTAAATAGGCAGTCATAACAGTTTGAGTTGATTTACAATCAGAAGGTGAACTCTCATTGCACCCTTTGAAATTTGTTCCCATAGAATCAGCTAAGTTTCTAAACTTTAATCGAAAAAGTTCACTTTCTTTGTGAACTCTGGTTCACAAATGCAGAGGGAGGCACACTGAGTTAAAGCTCTTAAGAATTTGTGGATGTCTGTGTTTCAGATTTCATAATTTCAGATTCTATACATACAAAAACTGCTGCCTATGGTATAATTCAGGTCTTTTCAGGTAGACTTTTTGCTTGGTAAATGAGGGTCTGAGAGGACAACAGCTAATAATGGCTATAGCACAGATTCAGTGAAGGGCAGCGTTTCAATTCATGCATGGAAAATGATAATTGACGACCCTAAAATTTGGGGGGATCGAACAGGCAATGAAGCAGAGATATGACTATGTGCTCTGAATTTCTCTGCCCCTGAAATGCAGATATATCTGCAGGAGGTCCACTAAAGCCTTCGACATCCAGCTAATTAATGCAAAGGTTTTTTTGGCTGCAGATGCAAAGAGGTTTAAGGACATAAAAGACCACATTTTCTACACAGATATAATCCAAAACAAAGTCAGATGCTGGGCCGAAATCAGATCTTAGACTCATCAGTCAAAACGGGAATGAGATTAAAGCAAGTTCAAGACAAGTTCAAGTGCTCTGGACAAAAAAAAAAAAGCTTGTGACCAAAAGAAACATCATCAGGGTTGGAATTCCCTCCGTCGTCTGTTCAGACAATAGACAGCAGCTGCATGGAGACACGTCCATTCATCTGGACCCCCAAGAGGCTGCTCAGTAGGGCTTTTATTTCCTCGCAGCTCAAACAGACTTATGCCATTTATTCTCCACACTAACCGCTGCTCGCTTACAGTACTCTGTAAGTTCTCTGCTAAAAAGAAGCTACCCAGAAGTGACAAACACACACCCACCTTCAGAGGATGGTTTGGTGCCTTTATATTTTTCCCCTTTTCTAATCAAAAGCTTTCTCCTGTGAGGGGATATCGGATATTGAAGTTGCCATCCATCTGCAGTTTGGAAATAAAACTGTGGTACCATGTATTGCTGCCATTTTACACATTTATTCGAAACCCTGGGCCTGAATAAACCAAAATCCGAGCGTGAATCTTCTTTACTTCATCAATGATTGGTGTAAAGAAACAGCATGACGGGACCGGATCCAGCGTGCTATGTCTCCAACCGCCCCATCACTGCAGTATTGTGACGATAACCGAGGCTCATAGCACATTACTGATTCTCATGGAAAAGCAAATGGCCTGGTTTAGGGCTCTAGAAGCAAAAAAAGCTGATGGTTTATATCATGACATGAGCTGCGGACAGCACTTGGAACTGCGCGGGGGTACATGGCAGGGTTTGTTGGCCTTACCGACTGCATAAATATACCAACAGCACATTCCACAGTGAAACTGAACTCCTGCCACTACGGCTGACATCTTCACACCCCTTTCACCTCCGTACCCACTCGCGTTCCCAGAGCATACCCTTCATTCCCGCATCGTTACGGCAAAGACCACCAGCTGAACGGCTCGTCTACTGTTACACCTCCTGACAGTTATGCAAACTGGGAAGGCAAATTTCACAGGAGTAGGCAAAGTGATATTTTTCCAATACCAGCTCTGTGTGTTTACGGAGGTCCTGTGCAAATATACTTCCTCGCTGGTACCTCTCCTGCATCGACGGGGTCCGGGGGCCAATTTCAGCCTTTTCTTAGCAGATTCTGAATGTTTGACCGAGCGCAGTGTCGCCGTGAAAGGAACGCGGCATTTGGCCGGGTTCCTGCTTGAATTAGCCACCAAGAAAACGCACAAAAAGAGCAGACGGACACTTAGCAGTTTGCTCACAAGTTCATTCAGCGCAGTGGAAAATAAAAGCAATCTTTTCAGAAAGACAGAGTCGTACTTTCAGCCCGCTCTTTGAAAATGGGGGGCCACATCTGCTTGTCTTTGCCCTGAATTCATTTTTAATGGAAAAGAAGTGCAACTGTTATCCCTTTTAGGTTCACTGGGCTGTGTCACCAGCTCAGACAATATCTTAACATAGCTCGCCTGTGCAGAAAAAAAAAGAGAGGGGATGTCAGGAGAACAAGCAATTACTGTAAACTAGTGTGACAGTATACATGAGGCACTGTCTGAGGAGCCGAAATGGTTAAAAACGCTCAGGAAGCAGGAGGAAGAGCCGTATCAATGAGTCTGTTGCATCCAATGGCAAAGTACATAAGTGCTGCTGTGCATTATGTGTATATGGAAACCATGAAAGGTTAAATTATTCCTCTTTCAGCTGTAGATAACGAGAGCTACTGTGGAAGCACATCTGCCAGGGGACTCCAAAAACCTGGCAAAGCCACATATATTTGGTCATAAAAAAGAAAAACAGTGATGGAAATAGTCATAAGGATGCAGAGCTACCAAGGGGCGCAAAGTAATGCAACTCCAGCGGAGCAAAAGTGGCTATTTTTTAGTCAGAGATGAGGGCTGTAATATGCAGTGAGGAGAGGGAAAGAGACAGAAAGTTTACTCTAGAAGAGTATGGAGAGGTATGGAGATGACTCTGTGAGTTTCTGGCAAGAGGATTACGAACGCTAAAATAAAAAATATATATACTTTTTCCTCCTACGTGCAATTTGATTTGAAAAAGTCTATTTTTTCTCTCCGTTGTTTTCCCTTCCACACTAAGCCATTTTTACACCTTTTTAAAATTGAGTTCTTTAAAAATGCTCTTTAGAAAGAGCTCTTTGACTGTAGCTGCTCTTTTACAGTTATTCCAAGGAATCGCAGCTTATCCAGATTATTTCTGCTCTGAGGTAATAATAGTATTCTCATGACAATACCTGCTGAGGTCTGGCAATGTGGCGACATCACTGTGGAGACATCGAGACTGAATTATGAGATGGTGACGAATTTAACCAGATTATCTAATCCAGACACCATTTTTTGAGTCATGCACATTAAAGAAGAGAAGTTGAACTGTAAATTTTTGCAGTTTCCTAACAAGTTTGACATCTGATCACTGTTACTTCTCTGCCTTTTTAGGTATGAAGTGTTATCAATGATGGACAAAATAAAACTGCCCTTTAAAAAGTCAACTTCCTCTGCGTTTGTTGTGAAAGTGAAACACAAAATACCTGCTCACGGGGACTCAAAGGGCACAACAGGGCTTTACCCTTCTGAGACAATCTGCAGTGTTTGTCAAAATTATGATCCAACCACACTGTTCGCCGGGCGCCACTTTCCCAACGCTATCAGATCTCTGTGGAAGTGCGAGAGCTCTTGGGGGAGTGAGCACCACACCCAGTCTTATCAAGCTCATTGTGAGGATTAACGCCGGTACAACCGCCGCAACGAGAGCAAACTGATAAAAATCAACGGTGTAGCGAGCAGAAAATTAATGCAAAAGACATAAGCGACGTGGATGAGACCGATATGAGAACAGGTATCTCCTGAATGCAATTTAGAGGAGTACGGCTTTAATGTATTCACTGTGGGAGTTTAATATTAATGAATCGTCGTCACATCAGCGGTGGTGGCACATTGAAATGTTCCTGTTAGACTGCCTTTTCCAGCTACAGGGAAATAATAAACCCTTATAATAAACCAAACGCATCAAAAAAATTGTCATATAGAGTATTAATCAGTGATTTCTAAATGACTCATGTGAATATTTTCTTGTGTTAAAGCAAATAAAACACTCAGCTGAACACATTCAGGACAAAAAAAACAACAGTTTTAGATGCAGCTGCTTCCTTAGTGTCTCTACAAACTACACAAACGTAATGAAAGCACTGTGCTTGGTGTATTTCACAGAGAAGGGCAGTAAACAGGATAATAAAGGCCGGGCGTTGCAGTGGATATTCACCGGAGGTTAGAAAGAGCAGACAAGGCCGGAGATGCCCCAGAAGGACAACCCAACCTTTCCACCGGCTACTGATGACTAGCATGACCTTCTGCTACAACAATGTGCCTTAATGTTTTCACATACTGCTAAATTAGCAGACATGATAGATTTATAGCATTTTTTATTACCCAAAGGCGAAGACTGAAGCGATACTGACCCTTAAAAATGTGTTTTTGAGGGTTAGAAATGGCGAAAATAAGGATTTAGTTTCAACAGTAGATGCACCAAAACAAACCAGGGAAAGCTTCGTGCTACTTGGCTCCAACATAACAAGTAAAACCCTCCATGTCCATTAAAACAGATGGAGATCTGACACAGATTGATGCCTCGTCACCCCAAAGGACGCACATACCCGTCCGCTGTGTTTCCACTGCTACCGGTGCAGATGGGGAAGCAGCAGTCCACACTGTGAAGGTGAATTGTCAGACTTTTTCCAAACCGTCTAGACTTTCCATCCATCCAGACCAGCATGGGATCCCCGATAGTGGAAATCTATTCTGCGAAATGCTCAGAACCCCTAATGAAGAAATGAAGCATGGAGGAACCATGACGGACCACGGCCAGAGGGAACCATAGCGAGGGAGGAGGGGGTAATACCCAGGCAGAAAGAAGGGAAGGAAAAAGAGGGACGTTAAAAAAGAAAGAGCGTCAGGCGAACTACACTCTCTTTTCTGTGTTTATTTATCTTAATTCGTGCCTGAAATGGCAGCAAACTCAACAGACAACAAATCGTTTTCACTGCTCGTACTGATACTTTACATTTCAGAAAATTATTTTCTTTCATTTGACAAATTTGTGCAGTTTAAATAGGAAGATATTTGACTAGCCAGCGTGTGTTGCGAATGGACTTCAAACAAGGATTGCAGTCATTTCAACCTCTTTGCTGCTGAATAAATATTGGAAGTTTGGGTAAAAATGTCATTTTGAAAGCATAAACATCCTGTAGTCTCACTGTCTGGTGACATTTATTTCCAATTTCTGCCACTGCAAGAATATCCTGAGCTGTTTTCGCCACCAGTGGAGCTTAATTACGATAAAATCTGTTTATGGTTTAAGTGTCCTCTGGCAACTTTTTGATGCCCTGAAACAGACCATCTGTGCAAAATCTACACAAATCAATACAGTCCTTTCAGAGAAATGGGAAATTGAGTTAAAAATGGAAAATAATTTCTGTTCAGATAATTGTGAGTGTTATAAGCTGTCTTTAACCCCGACTTTCTGCAAAAAAAAAGCTAAAATACCTGCGGCATCGAGCACCAAACAGCAAGTTTAGTTTAGAGACAAGCTGGAGAAAAACAACAACGTCGACTCTGAACGAACAAGAACCGAGGTCGGGCGCCTTTGTCAGCAAAAATCAATTAATGCAGCTTAAATATACCCAATATTTACCAAAAAAAAGAGATTTCATTGTGTAGATCTCATTGTGTGCGACTTTGCATGTAATGTTTTCAGCCCTGTTGGCTCAGTATCACCTTTACCCCCCCTTTGGCACAAATCTGCCAGGCTGACTCATTGTCTCAGGTGAAGCCAAGCAGAAGACATGACTGCCCCCAACCCCCCCCCCAACGCCCCGCCTCCACCACACACACACACACATATATATGTACACAAACAACCCCCCCATCCCCACTCCAGGGATTCCCATTTTTCTAACCCTGTCTGCTGAGGGACTTGTGGGATCATGTCGCGAATCGCTCTGGCGCCTTCGCCTCCCGCCACCATCAACATGAGGGTGGTGTCGTGGGTGTGGGGAGGGTATTAGTGGGGGGGTCGGACCACGCCCTCGCTCGCCACGGCTCCACAAACGAGTCCCCTCATTATTTATGACATTTTCTCCACGATTATTAATTCATCAGAATTACATTATATTCCAGACGCCGTCCAGACGCTGTCACATCTGTGAGTCCCGGGAGCCCGGCAGGTCCTATAGGAGCCCGCCCCACCCACCAAAACCAACCCCCCCACCCCCACCCACCCCCTTTTTACTGTTTTTCCACGTCTCTAATTGGGTTTTGTTTATGGCTTCTGTGATCACTGCCGACAGCGTGATCGGTGCTGTTGTCTCCCAAAGTCTAATGGCGGGGAAACTTCTTCATCTATTTATGTGCTGCCTGCTTCACTTCCACTAATCACGATGTCATCCGCCGAACAATGTTTTCATTCAAGACATGCGAGCGGCGGTAAATATTATAGTAATGTCTGTATTATACTGCAGCAGCACCAAAGTCAGAAATGATTCATTCCTGTAACCAACATTAGTAAGGCGAGCCTGGGACATTACGACTAGTTAAGGTTTAGGGTTACAGCTTTAACGCTCCACTAATCAATACTTTCTATACGGATCAAATGTCTCAGCAACAAACCGAGAGAGCAGTATAAACCTGCTCTTGAGCAACTTTTTCTTTAGCCTTCGTCTTACTTTTATGTCCACAAAATCTCATCAATCCCGTCGCAGCAGCAGAGCCAGCAGGCGGTGGAAAAAAAGCACCGATGAAGCAACTGTACAGCAGATGATTCTCAGTAGTTGGTGGAAGAAACGGAGCAGTAATGAGAGGGAATATTTGGCGAGTGTTCATCAGCTGGGCAGGAATACAGCTCCTAATGAACGCCGCTGCTGCCCCGCGTACACGAGATGTGTAAATAGGTGATTGTGTCCTGACGGCGGTGATGATACGTCGGACGAAAATCAATTAATGCAGCAACCTATGCAGTCGTAGCATCAGCGTGAATCCAAAAACAGCTGATTTTACTCCGTTTTTTAGCAGCAGTCTCTCTGAAATCACTTCAACTCAAATGTCAGAGATGGCAGAGGTGAAAGCGCCGCTGCAGATAATCTAATGTTCGACTCTCTCACGACAAAAAGCGGTGACAGGCGGCAGATGGCTCGACTCAAAAGTGAAGTGAAATCCAGGAGATAGTCTCAAATCCCGTGAGAGCACTCTGAAACCCACCTAGTGTGGAAGGATCCTGAGGCCCAATGTTAATTTGTTCCCCTTGGTCAGTTGCACTCTCAAAGTTGTCATAAATTTTTTTTTTTTTTTTTTGTGAGTTTACTGATGCATAGCACTACATTTAATAAGACGAATACGCTCTGTGCTGCAGACACATTTCACTTTTGATATCCAGTACACAAGAGACCTTCACTACATATATCCAACTCGCTGAAAAAGCAAATAAATCCTCTCGGTGAAGTCGAGCCATCCATTTTATTTCAGTTTGGTTATCAAAATTATCATTAAGTGTCCGTTTCGTCAAGTTTAATCAAACTTCCTAAGCGAAATGAAACGCAGGCAATCACTCACTGGAAGATTTATTCTGTAATTATGGTCGCAAATTGACCAAAACATACCTACAGGCGGATAATAGGATCACGAATCGATACCAATTACCAGTTGCTGAGATAGTGGCGTCTCAAATCTCACTTTTAGCCATATATACACTGTCGGCAGAAACCCCCCCCCACTGTCAGATGAACTCGCCAGATTAAAGTGATCAGTGTCCGACTTGCAAAACGCTTCGGTGCGATAATGCAGGTCCATGTCATTTACAACCGAACACCAACTTACAGTACGATTTCACGAGTTTCATCGCTGTGGAGGATCAATTGGTTTTTTCCTTCAGTTTTAATGCTCATTATTACCAATCAGTCCGATAACCAGGTTGGTTGCCAATAAATCAGCAGTGACATCCACCTGTTAAGACTTTAAAGCACTGATTCTATTCAATTACAAACCAGTGAAACAGTCGCTCTTTTTTTATTTTAAAGCCAGCGTATGAGTTCAAATCCGTCTCAGTGAAGCTTTTGTTCAAAGCCGTCGAATATACTCCGTGAAAAAGCTAAGAACTAAGAGCTATGAAGCCAGACTGAGAAATTATCTTCATATGTCTTCTCTAAACTTTGTGAAGTCTGCAAAGAAACCGAGTTTCGTTTTGGTAATAAAAATGACGCGTCGGCCGCAGTTTCTGTATCTCTCATTAAATTAATCTCTCTCAAAAAGACACTTTCGCCTCGTAAAATGATAATGAAATTCTTGAGGGAATTTGTTCTCTTCACAATCCTTCAGTATGAAAACCTCGGCCTGTGAAGTGGCTCGACAGTGGTCTGGATGAAGAGAGAACAATAGAAAACAAATCG
Source organism: Terapon puta (assembly GCA_028564955.1). Lineage (NCBI taxonomy): Eukaryota > Metazoa > Chordata > Actinopteri > Centrarchiformes > Terapontidae > Terapon > Terapon puta. The sequence continues at coordinate 20,259,572 of JAOXYL010000078.1, forward strand.
CTCCACCCTGAAAGTCTTTACCACCGGACAATAGTGTTACACTGAAGCGTGTAGTATTCAGTCAAAATTAGATCAGGAGAGATAAAAACCCATTTTGCAGAGTCACAGCTGATGTGGCATAACTGATGTAAGTCCTACACTGCAAAAAAGGGGGGTCTAAAAACAAGATAAAAACACAAAATCTGAGTGAAATGATCTTGCTGCATGGACAGATAATTTCACTTGACAAGATTTCTTAAATTAAGATTGGTTTGC
>JAOXYL010000078.1:21210126-21229451 GCA_028564955.1 Terapon puta
GTAAGTCTGTGGAGAAACGAGACTGTAGGATCTGTTAATCCAGAATAACAGATCCTACAGAACTTCTTAAATGTCACCGTCCCAAAAGTTAGAACAGAAATCGGAAAAAAGGCTTTTAAGTTTTCTGCTTTATCTACATGGAACAATCTGCAAAACCAGGTCTCTCTTACAGGATTAAAGAACATTATAAATTCTGTTCTAACAAGGCTCCAAGAGTACAAATGTTTTAATTGAGCGGACTTGTTTTACTTGATCTGTTGTAAATTCAGTTGTTGTTGTATATGTTTATATGTCTTGTGCATAACTGTTTATGTGCTGCAAATCTTGTCCAGGTCTCTCTTGTAAAAGAGATATTTGTTCTCAATGGGACTAACCTGGTTAAATAAAGGTTAAATAAATAAAGTAAAAACTGAGCGTTCAGGGGCCTCATTGCTGCAGATATGAGACCAGAATCAGTCAAATAAACGACTTAAAGAGCGTTTAATGAGCTAAAAGGTGTTTTCACTCGTGCATATGCAGAAATAAATGTTCAGGATTCAACAGACTCCTGATGTTTTGCATCATTTCTTGACTTATTGGAAGATTTAGGGTCAACTTGGTGCAGTTGTAGGGGAAATAAAAAGACGTATATTCCTCTTCTTCATGTTAACAGTAAAAGAAAAGAGGGGAAATGGGCCCATCTATCCTTCCTCTGTCGCTGCTCGTTTGGGTCTCGGCGATCTCGCTGCCAAAGCTTGAGAGCCGCCACAGACCCGGGCATTGTGGGGTCCGGGTCCAGAGAGGGGATCGCCAGCGGAGCTCGCCTAGCGGACACGAGAGAGGAGGAAGAGCCGCACAGAGGAGGACATTTTCTCGCTCCGTGTGAGCGGAATAGCAATCGGCTAACGGCTAAAGCAGCTTGCAGGTGTAAGAGACCCAGAAAAAAGGCGCGTAAAGAGAAGAAGGTTTGAAGGAGGAAAAAATAAAAAACAAAAAGACGAGGGGAGGGGGGGGTGACTAAAGAGGACGAAGCGTTCCAGAGACGCTGTGACCCACTTTGATTCAAGCATTGGCAGCGGGCGGCTAATTGATCACATAACGAGCAGGCGGACACACAGGACACCTTTCAAACCCAGACGCACAAAGAAGACACTTAACTCGCTTCAGGCTGGAATTAATCGATTAATCCGACGATCACTGTCTTCATTAACCCGTTCACTGTCTAATAAAATGATATAAAACCCTAAAAATGTTCCAGAACTGAAAGAGACGTCTTCTGAATGATTATTTTGTCCAATTAACACCGAAAAAATAAATTTACAGTCACAGAAAACAAAGAAAAATAAAGATTTTAAAAGCTTGTACCAACAAGGTTTTCCAATTTCACCATAAAAACTATAAATTATTTTCTGTTGTTCAATTTATCATTAAAATCGACGCATTGATCCAACAGCAGAGATGATAAATTTGCCAAACATCCAATAACTATTTCTCATTTTTGTATAAATATTCAGTGATTTGATCAATAAATCATTTGTTGAGGAAAAACCCAAATGTTTTGTTTTGTTCACCTAAAAGCTGAACCCTCCAAATATTCAGTTTAATATCATAAAAGATGATTCGCTAAAATGATTTTCAGCAACATTAGCAAAGTTTACATTGATCTGAAAGGGTCTGAGTGTGATTAAACGACAACAAAATGTCACATAAAGATGCTGAAATACACACAAACGCCTCAAAGATCCTTTATGAGACCTTGATGATGCGACGTTGAGTGAAAACAGAACTGAGCCGCTCTGACGAAACCCGACTTTGAAAAGCGACGGTATAACTTGAGCACGCGTATCCAATAAAACACACGTGTGCAGGCTGGAAACACTCACGCTGCTTATTTTACTCTTTACTCTGCCTTCTTACCACGCTCAGACACGTTAAAACACTCAATTCAACACTTATTTTGTTCTAGAAATGTAAAAAACTGCAGAGAAATTTCCACTGTTTGCTCTTTTTTTCATTTACTATTCACAATATCGATGCTTCGGCTGCCAAACACATGCTCACAATTTTAAAAACAGACTGTTCGGCCAATCAGAGATCAGTCCAGGAGGGCGTGTCCCGTAAATAAACGACCCCCTTTGTTTTCCTGGAGCAGTATTTACAGTCGTCTCTGAGGTTTACAGCAGCTCGTCCACTTCTCCTTCCCCGTCCTCAGGCTTTATGAATCATTCACGTGAGGTGACGTGGACCCGGCCGAGCGACATAAATAATGAACAAACAGGCGTCGGAGATTTTCACCCGCAGCGCTCAGAGACGTCGCTTCCTCTTTTAGCTTCCCCGAAGTGAAGCGATTTACTCTGCGAACACACACTTCACACTTTGACTGAACAGGGAGTGTGTGTCATCCACAAACAGCAGCATCATTTCATGTATTAAAGCTGAGGGGAGGATTATTTTTTAAACAAGGTTTCATTTAGTATTTCAGGCTTATTTCCAGAAAAAAAGGAAGTTTGGTTTCAGTGATGATGGAAACTTCTCCTCCAGATTATCTCTCAGGTGCAGCTTCGCCTCAGTAAGCGATAATTTAAGTCTGAACCTGCGATTGTTCTCTTACAGAATAAAACTTTGCAGAAGTTGAACATTTTAATCTGCTTTCCTGCACGTAACTTTTATAGTGAAAATACACGGATCAGTAGAGCGTCTCTAACGTGGAGCATGAGCTGTTTTGTCCGTTTCTAATCCTAATAAAGTTAATTCAAACCTAAAAAAGTGAGAAAGAGACAGGCAGCTTGACTTTGTGAATGGAAAGTGAGAGTTAAAAAAAGGAAAAACGTGGACTGCAGATGTTTGCAGGATGGAAACAAGATGGTCCGTCCGTCCGTTCTGCAGCGGAGCTCAGTTTTCTGTCGGCCTCAACACGTAAAATACCGCTCCACAAATATCAAAACAAGCTCCCTGCAGCGTATAACGGATCTCTGGACGGCCGCCACGAGGAAAATCGAAACCTGCGAAAGGCAGCCGGCCAACATTTCTAACACGGCAGAAATCCAAACGACGATCCGAGACCTGGACTGTTGATGAATCACACGTCGAACTGAACGTCAAACAACAAATAATGTGATCTGATACTAAAATTAGTCTGACGGTTGCCAAATTAAGGTGAAAACTGCAGAAAATACACAAAACTGCAGAGTTAAAGTCACATTTATTTCAATTTAAGCTCATAAACAGCTGATAGAGAGCTCAAACTTTGATGCATTTTTCTCATTTGTTAACTTTAAATGTCATTTTATGTAAATCAAACCTTGACAGGCAGCTGATCTGAAGGTATTTTAACTGTATTTGAACCACACCGGAGATGTTATGTTGCTTCTGAGCATCTTATATTAAATCCTCCATGATTATTTGGAGGATTATTTGATATAAATTCCGTTTTTTTGTCTGTTCTCATCGTTTCTTGCCGTGTCAGGTCAGAAACAGACCGGACTTCCCTCTCAGCTGGTTTTCTGAAACAGGCGGCGGGTGCGTTTGTTTGGCTCGTTGGCCTTTCACAACAAGCCGCCCCCCTCCCTCGCTCCCTCTCTTCACGGTGATGGTGGACATTCCTCGCCCGGCTGCGAAACCCGAAGGATTTTCAGACGGTCGGGCCGACATCTCGAGGAAACGTTGGGCCGTCGTTTCCCTCCGTGCCGCGGTGTTTTTCTCTGCGGCTGCTTCGCGTTCACGAGCGACTCGACCGCATGAGAACAAAGACTTTTCTTAAGGCCACATCCTCGGAGCGGCGTGGTGAAAAAACTAACTGTATTTTTAGCAACGCAAATGACAAGGCAGAGCGGGGACGATGCCGGCGAGCGACAGAGATTTACTCACCTGGGCGTAGTCTCTCTCCACAGCTGCCCTCTTTTGGCTGAAAGTCCTGAAGAAGGGAAGAAGAAGAAGGAGAGAGGAAGTGAATGACACCCTCCTAAAAACATAATTAAAGATGGAACAACATGTGACATGAGAATACAGTTATAATTCAACCATTACTGCAATAAACAAGATAAACGGTGCGACACGAGGTGGAGTAATCTTACAGTCGCCCATTTTTCACACTCAGTCGAAATAAAGGCAAAGTTCTTCATGAAACTTATTTCACTGATCGTTCCAGTCCTGTCGTTCTTCGTTAAGGTGGATTTATCTGTTGTATTTTTAAGATATTCAGATATACAGACGAATATGTCATTAAAAAGCACCTAAAATAAGGAAATTACTTCCTCTAGTGTCCCCGGGAGCTCCTTTGTATTAAGTTTGATTCTTTATGTTCTATTAAATCTGTCTGAAGAAATCCTGTGTTCAAAGCTAAATGGACTTTTTTTGGCTTTTAACTCTGAAAACGGCCTGGTAAGTTCATCTAAAAACCTTTTGCAGGTCTTGCGGGTCTTAAATCCGACTGTGCTCCACTGATTCGTTTCATCTTTATAGTAATTTTTGTGTGATCCAAAGCAAACTGTGCAGGTCCTTCAAAGCGAATCGAATCGATCCTGAATCTGGCAAAAAATTGATAAAAACCTTTGGTATTTAAGAGAAAACAGCTTAGTCAGAGAGGATTTTTACTTCACCACGTTGGAAAAAGTACATTCTTATACTTATACATGTGTCATCACAGTGAAATGTGCATTTAAAAGTGATTTAAAACGTATTTTTAGGATTTGACTGCAGATCTGTAGGTGAACAGATTTGAATCCCTCCTCTTGTGTTTCCTCTGCCAAACACAACACGGCTGCGGTCGTGATGTTTGTTATAGTCCGACGCTGTCAGGTGGTCTGTGCCACCCAACACCGAGCTGCTGCAGGAAACACGGAGCACGGTGCAACCGGAGAACTTCACTGCATCTCTGAAAGCCTCAGAAATGTAACAGAGAATCTAAAAAGTTCATTTAGTTCAAACGAGGAGCCTTTAAAAGTGACTTTTTTAAATCAACAAACCGACTGTCAGCAGGTTGTGCAGCACTTTAAGATCTCTAATGTATAAATTAATTTATTTTTCTGTATATTTGTGTTTTTTAGAGTCACAAAGAGCTCATGAGGAAATGTCAAATACGACTTAATGTAATTTTATTTTTGAGAATACATAAGTAAAGTTAACAAGTCTCCTCAGATGGATTTCAAGTCCTGATCAGTACTGAGGATTAATGTCTTTATTCTTTATTACTTCAGTATTAAATGGTTTTATTGTTGTTTGCCGTCCTGTTTTTATTCCAGAGACAGTTGAGTGGTTATCAATCAATAAATAAATAAACTAACTGAATGCAAATAGACAGCAGGTTACGAATGATGAAAATATTTAAAAAGTCGTCCTGTACAGAGATATTACATCAAACTATTTTGAATATAGTGTCAAAGAACAAAGAGGGAAACACAAGTACAATGTGACTTCTGACTTTTGATTGATCGATCACAGCTCGTACTTGTTGCCATGGTAACAGGCGGTTTATATTGATCGATTAAAAGATGCCGTTTTTAAAATGCATTTTGAGGAGAAATCTACTGCAGAAGATATGTATTGTTTGTCATATTTACTTAAGCTACTTTTTAAAAAGGGATGCTGCTGATTTGTAAAGACGCACTTTCTGATTCTTGCAGACCGCCAAAATAAAAGTTTTTAAACAGATGAAAATGAAAAAAGGTTTTATAGATACAAACCATAACAAAAATGTGCTGAGAAATCTGAGGTATCTCCGTAAATATTGTGTTTATGCTGGTGTTTAACAGGAAATGTGCTCAGAGGAGAAGAAGACGGGAGGTCAGCGCTCTGGGAGAAACTTGACTGCAGCAAAATCATCATTAAGTCATTAAACATGTCGAGACCTGACGTACGCTCCACCCGACTCCAAACAATCTGCCTCACTTCCTGGGAGCTTCCCTCTCTTTTCCTTTCGCCCGCTGCCTTCCTCTTCACTGCATTTCCAAGCCTGCCCCCCCCAACACAGTTTCAAACACACACTTCCTGTCATTTTCCCCAAACTGAGCTTTTGCTGACGAGTTTCCAGTTTCCAGTTTGCTGAATCATTTCTCGGGGAGCGACCCCTCTGCCGGGCTCTTTCGCCTCGTTTCCGGCAGGCCGACGTTCGCGAGCCTCCCGCGGCGGCCGAACATCTGGCAGCTCTCCGTGACCTGAACTTCCAGCTGTTTGGAGGTTCAGAGCGCTGCCACCGACCACAGACAGGAAGTGGGGAGCCAGTAGGCTGTCAGCTCTGAGGCTGGAAACACAACCACAACCTTTGGCTTCTCCACCTTTAAAATGCCCACGCATCTGAACGCTGTTTACTCGGCCCGATCCCTGAAGTTTAGAGACTAATCCCCTTTAATTTGGGGGGATTTAAAGGTGCAAATAGCTGCTCTTCAAATGGTGGAAATTCCTCAAAGGACGCAGGGACCAGACAGGAAGAGGAAATATTTACTTTTATGAAAATCAAAAAAAGGGGAAAAGACAGAAAATGTCGAATAAACTGATTCTGCAGCTGAAAACAGCAAAGAAAACAAACTTTAAGGCCCTTTAATTAACCGTATATAATTAAAGGGTCTTAACCGTATTATATATATTATCTTAAACTTGACTTTTTTTTAAATCTGGGAGTTGTTTGGTATTTGAGGACGAGATTTTTACATCATCAGAGCATCAGATACTGTCTGAATGGGGAAAGCGGTGGGAAAAACAACAGCCAAGCCCACTTTTAACTTACAGGAACTTTTGCTGCCACGGAAGGAAATAAAATCCTGCCAAGTTGCAACGAGCGGAAAACATTTCAAACACTGGCTGGCCAATAAAAGGAAGACCTCAAAATCTCAAGGTATCTTTATAAAGATACGATTTGTGATTTATTTTCCTGCAAACTGCACAAAGACATTTTACTTTTTACGACTTCAGGAAGAATAAAACTGCGTCATTGTGCATTTTCCGAAAGTAAAGGTAAGCTTGAGTGTTAATATCCACTTTAAAAACATCATTTTAGATTAAAGATAACGCTGTTGAATGTTTAAATTCCCTAAATCAGCTTAAAAAGTGATGCTGTGTTCATAATTTAATGTTTAATAATCAAGTTTCAGCACAGATGGACCAGTGAGGTCTGTACATTAAATCATCTGCTGCTGTTTTTTTGGCGGTCGCCTCCTCCGGCTTCACATCTCGTAATCTGCCTCATCAACAGACACAAACAAACCAGAGCTCAGATTTGTGCGGAGGCTTGTTTTCAGTCTGTCGGAGTCACGACAGGCGTCCATACTGTGCAGAAATCTGAGTTTATAGGACTCCTGTGACTCAAAACAGCCAAAACAGCCGTCACGTACGACACTTTCAGGGGAGAAAAGAGCCGCTTTGTGTCTGCTGAAATGACTCAATGTCATTATTTGATGCGAAATCTATGAAAAAAAAACAAAAACTGAATGAATCTCATCATTTATAGCTCTGATTTCGTGACGTTTTTATTGCAGAGTTGAAGCAACAGCGGAGCCACTTTGACCCCGTTCGCGCCGGTTTAAGATGCGTCTTGGGCGATCGTGAAAACAGGAAATTAAAAAGTGTTGAGAAGCACAAACAAGCATCCTGATCTGATCAGTCACAGTCACAGAGGCAGCGTTTGACCACGTGTCTTTTGGAGTCGAAAACATAACTCGCCCTGATGCGTCTGCAACAAGGACGTGGAAATTATTTTAAAAATATATTTGCTCTTATTGTTTTGGATTTGAATAGTTAAAAGTGTTTTATTTTGAAATGCACAAAGGACGTAATCGGAAAATACGACATGAGTGGATGTATGTTTATAGTGCCTGAAATATTTCTGTTTTCTTAATGATGTGATAACTGTGAAAGGAAGTGATGTAAACAAGAATAAAATCCAAACCCAAGAGGTCACCTGGACGCCACAGAGACGCAACTAAACTTTAAAAACAAGCGTGATGAGGAGTTTGATTTAAAGGACGTCTGTGAGAATCCGACGTCTCCTGTTCGACCTCTGACTCCTCACCTCAGGTCCTCCAGGAGGTCACACTCGGCCTGGTGTTTGATGTGTAGCCTGCTCATCTGCTCCGCCTGGGTGTGTTTCAGCTCCTGGGTGACCCGGACCTGACGGGGAGACGGCAAAGAGACGGGAACGTTAAAAAGGAAGAATCCGCCTTTTTATCTTCGGCTCATTTTACCCAAAGACGAGGAGGGTTTCTCCTCTCTGGAAACAGGAAGTGTTGGACATATTTCCCACAGGTACTCAGCTACTTCAGCTCGAGTCACGGCTGGTGTCGGAGAAAACGAGCGGCCGTCATTATCGAGCCTGGACTCGGTCTCTCTGGGTTTCTAATTGGCTGTTAGATAAATTATGAGGAGCAGCGACCAGGTCTCGTTACCGAAAACTGGGACAGGAAAACAGCTGTTCCTCCTCCTTATCTCGATCATGAGCCGGAGTGAAGCTCAATTACTGCAGTTATTTCAATAATCAATCATTTGATTGTCATTTTTTACGTGAAAATATCAAATATTGCCTCTTTCCAACACCTCAAATGTGAGAATTTCATGAATTTCTTTGACATGTTTGATACTAAAATCAATATATTTGGATTTTACACTGTTGGTCAGATGAAACAAGCAATTTATAAAACAAATGATTTGTCAGTTAATTGAGACAACTGACTGATAACTGCTCATTTAACTCTGTTCTATAGGTTTTATAGTTCTCATTCAGCAAATCAAACACAAACATGAAGTTTAACGTCAATAAAAAGCTGAACACTGAAATATTTAATCAATCAAAGTGATTTTTACTGTTAATATTTAGTGTGCTGACCAACTATTAACCACCAAGAATAAAATACAGTAACTATAACTGCTGACACATCAATACTCTGACAATACTTAAATAATCACATTAATCATTAACGGGATCGATAGCAACGCGTCGCTGCTGTCGGTTCTCAGATAAGATAAAACTTCATTGATCCCCAGGTGGAATATTCGGTTGTTCAGATAAGAAAGGAGGTAAAAGAATAAACAATAAAAGGTATTTAAAAAGGTATAAAGGTGAAGTGACAGTGGTTTGATTAATACCTATATCTGGTTGTTCAGATAGAGAAGGAGAATAAATAATAGTAAATAAAAATATCAACAAAAATATTAGAAATATAATCCTGTTGAGAGAAATACAACAGAAATGTGAGCAGTAGAGTGCAATAATATAACATGTCATATAATATAGGTCAGCGATAAAGTGTTATTGATTACTACACAGCCAGGATTTAAGAGTTAAGTGGTATATTTAATGAAGTAAATTAGAAAATTAATTAGTCAATTAAATCATAAAAATAATGAATAATAATTGGTTGCAGCCTTAAAACTGCAGTGCAAGAGCTAAATTTGCACCTGAAGCGTCATTAGGATGTAAAACAAGCTAAAATCTGAACTTAAACTAAACTTTATTCTCATTTCAAGGCTGATTAATTTGATTGGAAAGTTTAATAAAAGCTAAACTGGAACGTTTTTATCACATCGAATAAAAATATCCTGTCGTTGGCCAAGTCCAAAGTAATAAATAGATAAAATCTAGTTCTGATTGCACAGTTCGTGATGTGTCAGCCAAGTCGGGGATTAACTGAGGAAACTATTGATGTAATGTGGAGATTATTTCCCCGAAGGCTGGAAGAGCAAACTGAGATTTTCAACTGTCGAAATGTCCAAAGACACAAAATTATGTTGCTTAAAAGACAGAGGTTTGCAATTAAACTGGAAATAAGTCAAATGCATAGATTTGCTGCAGTTTAAAAGCCACTGGGGCAGAAATGGTCAATTTTCTGTGCTGCTGAGCCATGTTTTTGAAATCTGATCCCACATGGACATTTTTTCACAGAGAAACTGACTTTTGCTGAGATTTGAGTTTTTTACGTTCATTTCTCTGACTAAAACACTTTCTTCTTTATTTACTCTTGAGCTTGGTGGGGCTGTTTTATGTTAAGAAAGAAACACTCTGACTAAAACTATGATTTTTCTTCTTTTTCCTCTAAACTTCCCCTCTACGATGGAGAGAAAAAAAAATGCACCAAACTGCATAGAAAAATCTGCGATTTCACTGTTCAGTAGTCCTGAAGAATACTTAAACGCTAAAGCATAACTTAAATTCAGATTATTATAACAAAATATGGATCCACTTCTAAAATCGGCAATGACAAAAAACGACATTTTAATCTAATTAAGATGCAATCTGAACTTAAACCTGACGTGATCTTGCAGCCAACCAGTCAAAACTGCGGACCAGTGTGAATCAAAACTAGTATTTACTTGAACTTAATGCTTGCTTGCTGAATCATTTGCACGCCGATGAAACACAACACCACTGTAAAGTTATCTCCTAGAATACGAGAGCTTGTTCTCAAAGCTTTGAGTGTGTTTTATACAAATTGTGATATTTTGCATGTAATCTGGTGGGACCGTCGCTGCATTCAAGAGGGAACACGTTAACGGGCTATTCTGCTTAAAAAATTGCGGCACATGGGACTTTTTTCACAACTTTTTTTCACTCCCAGCTATTTAAATAAACAGGGGGAGGTAATTAAACTTATAAGACAACAAACTGGTACCTTTTTATACTGTAAAAGGGCGAAGTTTGTCGTTTAAGATGCGCCGAGCAGCAACAAAGCGTACATTTTCTCCACCGTTAAATATGCACCACTTCGTCGAGAACCTGAGTAACGTCCACGGCTCCGACAGAAAAAACTAAAAATAAAAACTCACCTTTCTCGGTGGAGGTTGCATCCTTATTCCTTGACATAAAAACTACAAAAGAGACGAAAGTTTATCTGGAGAAAAAGTTTGGAGCGATAATAACTGAAGAAGGGGTATTTCAGCCCGGGTCAAGCGGCCATAGCGAGTCCAGTAGGTGGTAAGTTGAGTCCCGTTGAAAACAGTGTGGCCCCGGGGAACAGAAAACTCCGACGTCAAGCTGGCAACAATGAACGCAGCACGCATCCGGCCGCACTTTCAAAATAAAACACCTTCAAGGCTCTCACACTTCAAAATAAAACACACAAAACTGACAAAAAATACTTTTGTTATATTTTAAATGTTTTTAAAAGGATCCTCTCATCAGTTTTGATGCACATCACACAAGATGTACTAAGGCTTGTGGATGATAAATAAGTAAGATTAAGTAATATGTAATAAGTGAAATATAAGATAAAAGTTTAATTATGCAGGCCAGAAACAAGAATAAACCAAAAAAACAGTAAAGGTTGTGTAGAAATCTTTGTATTTTTATGTGAGAGGATTTTTAAACATCTGTCCTGGTGCATTCCTAAAAATGTATTTAATAATACATGATAATGTTTATCAATTTAATCAAAGTTGTTTTTCACATTGAAGGAATTTGTTTTGGTATGTTGGTGCATAGCAGAAGACAAGACAGACAGAAGACAAGACAGAAGCATAAACTGACCTACATAGACAAAAATATCAGCATTTTTTCATTTTTTTAAAAAAATCATGCAAACAAGCATTAAAGTAGTACAGTTAGTCTAAGAAACAATATAGGTCAAATGAACAAAACAGCAATGTAAAAATATTGTCATAAGTAAAACTCCTGTAGCTAAAATCCTACTAAAGTAACAGTACGTAAGTGTGTGTGTCAAAATATACATAAAGTGCCAATATGTAAAAGTACATCATGCAGAATGGTCCTTTTCAGAATAAAATATCTCTATAGTATTTGTTACCTAACAAAATATACTATATATACACCAATACCACTACTACTACATACTGCACAGACACTTATATCACTGTGTTGTAAGAGATTTTAAAAGCTCAATAATCATCACACAGAAACATTAAGCTGTTTATAAAAGTGTGTCTGACTACGTCTTACTGTTGGAACAAGCGCCTGTCATCCTGCACGTCATAGAAAATCCTACACGGTGTAAAGAGGAAGCTGGGAAAGCTTCCACATTAAATGCAAATTAGCAGTTAAATTAAAAATAAGAGATAAAAATAGGCTGTTCTAGGTGAGGTTGAATGTCGATACTCAACATGAGGCTTTTATTAGTGTGAGTATTTCACTGTAAATAAAATCTGCTGTGTTTTTATTCGTCTTTCAACCACAATGATTTAGTTTGAATTGTGAAGCATTTGTTGTTTTTCTGTTTCCTGTTTACGATTTTATTTTATTTTTTTACACATGGTGTCAACCTTTTCCCAAAATGGCAAACTGCTCCTTTAATGTGGGTCATATTTCATGTTTATCATGTGTGTCGATTGGAAGAAACTCTGAAAATGTCACATTAAGACCTTGATGATTCTGTATTTGTGTCTGTATGTTGCATAGTTAAAAATAAAAAATGATCAGAGCACCAGAGGCTCGTTATCCATCAATTCATTCATGCTCTTATGAAAAAGTCACATATAGAGATTTATAATCATTTTCACTCGACTCAAACAGCCGTCATTTGTCCAAATCTAATAATAATCTCATAAATAATCTCATAATGTTCTTCAAACACAAATGGGACTTGATCATCTCTCCTCTTGTTTCCCTGACAGTTTCACACCAAATAAAAAGGAGCTGATTTCCCCGTTTGACCTTTCCGAACACTAAATAAAGCCTGTCTGGCTCACGAGTCTGCCCACGTTTCATTGTACGTGTTCCTCTAATTCTGCCCAGCTTCCTCCCTCCCTGCCTGTCATTGTGTTGGCATCCTGCAGCGGTTCCTTCTCCAAGGTGGACGAACAAGGTGGCAGCTAAAACTACATAAAACAACCCAACATGGGCGAGACTGTTCCCACTCTTTATCAATAACTTTTAGATCAATACTTAAGTTTTACTGTTGGTGAAATGACAATCAGGTAAACTAGCTTAGACGCAAATCTTCAGGACACTTTTAAAATTTGGGTTCTGATGATTTTTTTTAAACATTTCAATAAAATTATAACCTAGAAAGCAGACTACTCCCGCTGTGTGTTTGACTCCTTTAAACACTACTCATAAAATACTTATAAGAAAGACCACACATGCAAAAAGCAAAAAATAAATATGAAATAAATATATAAAATAAATAAAATATCAAAAAATAAACTTAAGTTGATAAAATATAAACCTAGAATATAAAAGATACAACTTGATAAAATATCTAAAAAAGTTTAAATAATATAGAACATGTAAAATACTGTTGTATTATTGAAATTAAGTGACTTATTATCTGTATTTTATTGCATTTATCCATTCTGTCTTCATGCTTTTTTCTTTCTAAATATATTCAACATTATTTCAGAGACTCATGAACTTCATTGCACATGATAATAAAGTCTTGTGTTTGATGTTTTTTTATTTTTTTTACTGGCTCACTTACATTTCAGGAGAGAGGACGTGTGAAACTGTGGTGGAGATTAAAGATTTGAATGCAGCCCCGCACATCAGAAAGGCAAATGATGAGAAAGAAAGAAAGCAGTGTTGGCTGTGAAATATTATAATCACCTGTGGCATGTGAACAAATGGTGACTGAGACTGAAGGTGCAGGAATAAAAGATGGTTTGTGTTTAACAGGATTTAACTTTCTGTTTCTGTTTGCTTATTTGAATATTTGACAGACAAAATAAAATGAAAAAACGTGTTCATAGTTGTTTCCTGGCCCTTCTCTTTTTCCTTTTTTATATTTTGACACGCCTGCTGTGTCTCTCCTCTGATTGGCCCAGAGAAGTCACGTGATGACTCACCTCTGGAATGAGTCGAGTTTGCAGGGATGGAACAAAGGTTCCGTCAGTGCTTTTCAAAATAAAATGACTCATCCGTTTCCGTTCAGTTTGCTCACCAGATCAACATCAGGTTGAGTTACCACACGCTGCATTTGTATGAGGCTGCAAGAAGCTTTAATATGCAAAACAAAAAAAAATACAACAGACTTTCTCATTATGATTTGTGGTATTTGAAGTCTTTTTAAGTTGGAAATTGACATGCATTTTTCAGTATATATCAACATATGTTAGAAAATAATATAGCTATAATAATAATGATAAATAAATGAACCTTTAATCAGACTCACAAAGTGAAACATGTCATTTCTCATCTAAACTCGAGGCTCATTTCACAAATCAGTTTATGTCTGTGTGTTTTAATTACTCTGTTTTGTATTATGTTCTTGTTTAAATGAACTAAAGTGGCAAATACACACAAAACCTGGTCATGCAGTTCCAACGGTCGGATAGCTAATTGATAGAAAATTATCAGAAACTGTGCCGATGAATTATTGTGTCATTTTTCAACCAATAATGCCAAACTCACTTGTGCAAACAATTTTATTTGGATTACATGTCACCCCCTACTGTATCTGTGAATATTTTAAATATTATCAAAAATATTATTTTAGATATTTTTTGGTTTTGCAGTTTACTGATCGTTTCTACATTTAATTGTATCTATTTGTTTTGGCATTTTTTAAAATAAATATGGAAATTAATGTATATTATCACCAATATTAGCCAGTTTACATCTGGGGTTGTGGTGTTTTGCATGTTTTGTATTGATTTTTAGCACTGTGACGTCATTATTCATGTTACATTTGGTTATCTCTCGTCTCATCTTCAGTGTGAGAACTGATGCTGTTTCCTGTTAAACTACATTATAAACAGAATATCTGAGGTTTCAGGGTGTTACTTGGGGCTGCAGATATCTTTTCACCATGTTTTCACACTTCATGGATTCATCTATAAATCAAATAATCATGATCATTTTCACACAGAGCAGAAAGAGTCCTCTGCCATGTTTTATTTGTACAACCCAGGATTAAAAATCACTGTTTGTCTGAAGGTGCTTTAAAAGTCTTTACAACATACGATAAACTCAGGTCTTTCGGACAAAAGAAAATATGTGCAACAGATGTCAAGTGTGCAGAACAAAATAAATCACATCATAGAGTGACATTTTTTGACTAAAATACAGACTGTAAACATCACAGTGACCTGGGAACAGAGCATGAATAAAAACATGCGCAAACTCCTGCCGTGCTTTTATTTTGAAGGGCTGCCCAATCTGCACCGGTGTCTTCCGCCTCTTTTTGTTATATTTTGACAGATTTCCGCTGACCTCGTTGTCAGATTACCGTGCAGGTCGTGGCTGTTGTTCCCACGGTCGGTATGCGTGTTTCTGTCCGTGTGTGTCGTCTCTCTCTCCGCCGTGTGAGCTGCGCTTCGCTCGGCCCGCAGTGATGGCGGCGTGGCGGCGGCTGCTGCTGAAGTTCCGGGCGGCGGCACCGTCCTCCGGGTCGGTGACCCTCCGGGACAACACGTGGCTGTACCGACGTTTACCTGCGAGTCGGAGCCTGAGCACGGGGACACCTGCCCGAAATGACTTCTTCAAAGGTGAAGGGGGGCGCCACGGGGAGGCCCCAGGGGAGATGGATAGCCCGACCCTCCATTAAGAAAACCTCAAATTTAAGAATATTTTTTATTAATCAGCAGGTTTTCAAATTTACGTCACATCGGAAAACAGCTCCTAAACTATTATAACTCCCTCTTCAATTCGGCATGCATTAAAGCCCCCCAAACAACACCTTTATCCCCAAATTTAAACTTTTAACTCTGATAATATTACGCTAGTTTGCAGAAAACATATAGGCAGCCCAACTACATTAGAAGGTATAATGAAATGTCATGTAATATGTGAGTTATTACATATGCCGAATTGTAAACAAGAAGATAAAGTTTCAGAAAGTGTCTTGATTTTTAAGATGCTTCAGAGATATAGGAGGTGTCAGAGGAACAAATTTTCATATGAGGAATACTCTAATTACTTCATATTTGGTTTATCCAGAGGTGTGTGTGACTTATATGTCTCATCTGAAACACTCTTATAAACATTAAGAACCATTTCTGCAGTCCGGTATGCTTATAATCTTCTAAACATTACTTTAGTTTTCAGCATTTAAACTTTAGCACTTACATTTTGACTTAATTTTGCAGAAAATGTAACTTACAAAGCCAGCTATATTACGATTTTGTGTAATATGTGAGTTACTACATATGCCGAATTATAGACCTGATGATAAATTTTCAGAAAATATCACAGATTACATTCCAGAAAACACAAATTATTTAATATTTTATTTATCCTGCAGTGGGTGCAAATGTATGTCACATCTGAAAAACTGATGAATTGTTTTAAAGCTCACTACGATTCAGCTTCAAACGTTACATTCGCCTTCAAAATTTAAACTTTTATACTTGTGTGAATGTGATTTTGCATGAAATTTAAAACTACCCCCCTTACTTAGGAGTTATAGAGAGTTATAGTCAAATATATGGATTACTACATATGCCGAATTGTGGACTGGAAGTTAAAGTTTCAGAAAACATTTTGAGTTTTAAGGTGGACGTCGGTGGAGTAAAAGTGTTTTCTTGTGGATCAGATCTGGAGGCCCAGCTGGCAGAATTCAGGAGGAAAGTCGCGGACGCCCTGCCCGGTGCCGACTGGTCTACGGTGGCCGTGAACCCCAACCGTCCTCCGCAGAAGGCCGACATCGTGATCGTGGGGGGCGGCGTGATGGGCTGGTCCATCGCCTACTGGCTGAAGCAGAAGGAGAAACTGCAGGACGGCGTCAGAATCATCGTGGTGGAGAAAGACCCGACGGTGAGGATGTGGGCGCTGAGACGTTTCGACTGTATTAAATTAAAGCAGCCAAACACTTTATTTACATCCTCAAACATCATATGAAGCTTCCTGGTTTCTACTTTACTTCTGTTGGCTCCATCTTGTGGTTCAGTCAGGACACATCAGCCAAAATGAACAAGAAAAAGTTAATTTAGTCAAGTCTTGATAAGTAAAGTTAAGCAAAAAGTATTGGGCTCATTGTGTTTAATGTTTTAAATTTCAAATGCAATTGATCCAGATGTCTGTCCGGACAACCCAGACTCCATTCAGAAAACAAGCGTTTTAAAGCCGTTCGCCTGTCATATTGCACACGAACCTCACAGAGCATAAATTCAGACTTTTTACAAGTCTGCATCATGTTGTAGTGATTTCGGCATCATTTCTAATCTGTTTCTTTGCAGCTAACTCACACAAAATATGTTAATTTTGTGTTCTCACCGCTGTAGATTAATTCAGGCATATCAGATAGAGTGAGTATTTCTTCATTTTGACACGTTAACTATGAAACTGCCAGTCAGCAGAGACAAATATTCTGTATATGTCTATCTTTATATAACAACAAATTATGTTTTAGTGCACACACAGAAAGTAAAGCCTGTCAGACTGTGAGGAGATATTCACTGAATTTGAGAAAAAGTGTGTTGGATTAGAGCTGCAAACTAAACCTTTGACCCAAATCTGTCATAAAGTTAGAATAAGATTAAATTCAGATTGTATTTTTGTGAAAGAGGAGTACAGAAAAACATGCGAACATTATATAAAATCTAATATGACTCATACATAGATAAAAAAGAGGACGACATTTCTGTAAAAGTCTGTGAAAAACTGAAAACAAGTTAATATTAAATTTAATATTTTAACACCACAGTTGCAGAAATCTGTCGATTAAAGTTGGAATATGAGCAGAGAGGCCTAAAAATCAACTGATTGTTTATGTGTCCTGAATTTTTTGTGTCGTTTCTCAGTGAAAAGCGGCTCCACGTCTCCGTTTCTTCAATAACTTTCTGTGTTTCTGTTTCCTTCAGTACTCGCGGGCCTCCACCGTGCTGTCGGCCGGGGGCATCCGTCAGCAGTTCTCCCTCCCCGAGAACATCCTGCTCTCTCTGGCCTCCGCAGACTTCATGAGGAACATCAACGTAGGTCACTTCGCATGAATGAATGAATGAATGACGAGCTCCTTTAACTCACACCGTCCTCCTGTAGTCGCACATTCACCAGAAACCGACCTTCAGTCAGTTGAGTTTTAAAGATGAAGACTCATTGAAGCTTTTTTTTTTATTGTTTTTATTTGTGCAGCATTTAAACTGAGGTACCAGAGAGGATCTTTATCTGTCATGTGCACGACAACATTAATGAGGAGGATGATAATGAAATCCTTCTCGTACAGAAAGAAAGACAAAATATAACGGAGAAGTTCAAACAAACAAAATATAACTTAAAGTCGACCACGGACTGTTGTAATAAAATGGATAAACTCTAATGAAGCTCATTAATTAACACTGCACAAAAAAACATTGTTGATTTCGAGCGGAGGAGGTGAGAAGGAAACGAGAACAGAGAGGAGTCGAGCCAAAGGAGACACCTGTGCTTCCTCCTCTCTCCTTTCTCCTCGAGATGCAGCTTTAGAAAACTGAGACGTCTTTCAAGATGGAGTCCTGAGATCGATTTTCCCAGCGGGAGGACGGAGGAGACGAGGAGAGACAGTGACAGCAGAGAAATAAGAAAAAAGTTGTCGTCTCTGCTGGTTGTCTAACAACTGGTGTCGTTACATTTATAGATAATATATAGATAGATAACATGAAAACCGATAAATATTCACCCTATCAAACAAGTCACATATGGGCTGAATGAATCTGGTTTCCTGCAGCAGTATGATACCAAAGTCATCACATTTCACTGTGATTTAATCGGGATAAACTGATCAAAATGAAGCCGAAATCACTACTTTATGATGCAGACTTGTAAAAAGTCTGAACTTACGCTCTGTCAGGTCCGTGTGCAAAATGACATGCAAACAACTTTTAAAATGTTTGTTTTCTGAATGGAGTTCTGCTCAGTCGGGGCTCTGCAGAATTGAAGAGTCGAACCTGTTGATGTGGCCTGTTTGTTTTCATTCTGTTAGTGTAAAGATGAACATGTGTGTTTGTTAATGACCGCGGTGTCCTCTCAGGAACACCTCGGCGTGATGTACGAAGAGCCCGTGGACCTGCAGTTCAACCAATCAGGATACCTCTTCCTGGCCAGCGAGGCGGTGGCTCACATCATGGAGCAGAACTACAACACCCAGAGGTGCCGGCTCGTTTCTTCATCATCATCATCATCATCAGATATTAGAGAGCATGAAACTGCTTCCTATCCGGGGACACGTCCGACTGTTTGTCTTTATTTTTGTGATTTTGCTGCAGGTCAGCCGGAGCCAAAGTGTCGCTTCTCTCTCCGACACAGCTGAAGGAAAAGTTCCCGTGGATAAACACCGACGGCGTGGTGCTCGCTTCGTACGGTGAGCGCAGATAAAAGTCTGATATTTAATCACAATGAAATCTTCAAACAGGGTCAGACTCACTCAGATTATTTCTCCTGCGTCTTTTTAATCCTTCAAAACATCTTATTGTAAGGGCTGAACAAGCTTCAGAAAATGTGCTAGTAAACTGTACTTTTGCTCTTTTTTTCACAACTACTTAAACTTTCATTATCTGGC
>JAOXYL010000078.1:21271294-21282520 GCA_028564955.1 Terapon puta
TCTCTCTCTCTTTCGTTGCAGCAAATGAGAATCAGATGTTTGTGCGGAGGAAGGACGGACGAAGGACCCCCACCCATCCTGCTCTGCTGGGGGGGTGCTGTGTGTGTGTGTGTGTGTGTGTGTGTGTGTGTGTGAGGATAGCATCTGTGTTAATGCACACACACATTGACAGGAAGTTTAACATTCCACCCAACTTCCATCACCGGGGCTGGCAGCTGAGGCCGTTTTCTCCGAGAGCGAAAAAAAAAAAAAAAAGACGTTTGTGGAAATGAACGCAGCTGGATTTTTATTTTAATCACCTGCTCTGCAACATTTCACAAAGCTAACCCAGGAGGCAACAAAACAAAAGACGTCCTCTGGCGCTGCCCCCGTCAAAAAGCACGACTCGCCCAAACAAAGACAAGGCCCCCTTTCACCCGCGAATTCCTTGACAACTGCTGCAAGCTTCCTGCCGGCATTTGATATGCTCCGCTCCGTTCCCATGACCGAACTCCAGTCACGCCGAGCTCTCCCCTCGCTGATGAGCTTTTTTTTAAAATTTTTTTTATTTCCCTTCCTCTCCCCCTCCCTCGTTCTCTGCACCAGCGACACGCGAAGTCAAAAGCCATTTACGCCGGAGCTCTCGACGTCCCGCTGCAATTACGAGGTTGGACGTCACGTGTGATTAAGCTCAACCTTAAGTGGTCGGGACGCAACCTTTTCTGTCCGCGAGGTGTTTTTAGGTTTGTTTGCAGAGTAAATGAGAAGTCAGCTGTTTGAGGTCACGTAAAGAAAAAGAACTTTCACTTCCTGGACCAACCTCATCATCCCCTTTAACCTCCCCTCTCCCCTCTTTTTTTTTGTCTCTTCTGCAGCGGGGTAAACTCACCGAGCTGACTCTGTTTTTCCCAGCATGTGGTTGCCAGGTTGGACAGTTCCCGGTATTTGTCCGCCAGCTGGAGTTTGCCGTTGCAGAGGCGAGGCCGCCGGGCGAGGCTGTCCTCCGCCAGGCTCCGGTTGGTGGTCAGCAGCATCTCTCTGTCCACTTGAAGCTCCTGAAACTGAACAGAAACGACAGATTAGCCCGTCGGACACGCTGAGCAGCTGTGTGGGAGTCGGTGTTGTTATCATCCTAATTTACAGAGCGTCCAGGACTTTAGAAATCCCTGTTAAACAGCCGTGGATGTGCCAGGAACTTTTATTTTGAAAGTCATCGCATTTGCACTACTTTTATCCCCCCTCTGAGTGTTTTTAATGTGTCTAAATAAGCTCTTATTTTACAAACTGTGTGCTTTTTACTTCCTCTTTTCCCTGGAAGATGCCCATTTTTTTCAGCCAATTGACAGACAGTTAAGTTCTCTGTCATTCTATAAGAAAAAACATCCAATCGCTCAGAGGTCACAGCCTCTTAAATGTGAGGATCTGTTGCTTTTCTGAACAGAAACGACAGATTAGCCCGTCGGACACGCTGAGTAGCTGTGTGGGAGTCAGTGTTGTTATCATCCTAATTTACAGAGCGTCCAGGACTTTAGAAATCCCTGTTAAACAGCCGTGGATGTGCCAGGAACTTTTATTTTGAAAGTCATCGCATTTGCACTACTTTTATCCCCCCTCTGAGTGTTTTTAATCTCATTTTCTGGGAGTAAATGTGTCTAATAATCTCTTATTTTACAAACTGTGTGCTTTTTACTTCCTCTTTTCCCTGGAAGATGCCGATTTTTTTCAACCAATTGACAGACAGTTAAGTTCTCTGTCATTTTATAAGAAAAAACATCCAATCGCTCAGAGGTTACAGCCTCTTAAATGTGAGGATCTGTTGCTTTTCTCACTTATAAAGCTGTTACTGTCGACTGTTGATCAGGACGTCGCCTTGAACTTTGGCACGGCGCTTCGATCGATAATGAAAATAATCATCAGCGGCGTTCTTTACATTTCTTTCTAAGTGCGATTGAATGTGCGGTGGTGCGTTCAGGGACTCCGTTCATGGCGTTACAGAGGCACATTTATACAAGAAAAGACTGAATTCTTTGTTTCTCTTACAACTGCAGCACAGTTATGTCGGTGCCCTGCAGTGAATTGAAAGAAGATCCCAGAGGGTTTTGTTTCCAGCGCAACACAACGCAGAGCTGTTGGAGGGACGATGGGAAAAAAAAAAAAAATCAGGACTGAACTGAGAAAGTTTTCTGTTTTTCTTCACTGTTTTATCTTCAGCCGGTGACAAATAGAGACTGAAAGGACACCGAATCACATGAAGGTGGGGCGGAAAATCTCCCCACCCCTCTTTTATTATCATTATTAACATTAGTGTTAATATGGCAGCCTGTTTCTGTCACAACTGTGAGATTTAACAGTCAGTAAAAACTGACACCACGTCTCCCTTATCAGCGGCTGCGTGTCATTTTAAAGTAGGTCATTTTTGAAGATCTTCTGTCTCCGAATCAAAGGAAACCCTTTGAGCGTTTGTGTGTTGTGAGCTTGAGAATTAAGCCTCTTCAAAAAGGAGGAGGATCGGAGCGCGGAGACAAACAGTCCTGGAGTCTCTCCCCGCGAAAGGACCGCCGGCCTGTAACGAAATCGTTTAATCGAACGGACTCGGCGACCCGACACCTGCCAGCTGCCGTCCTCTATGCTCGTGGCCTGGATCGCACAGTGACGCTCGCCGTTTAGCCTTTATTTAGGGCTCGACTCCGGCTGCGTTTGAACCAGTTCAGGTCGCCATGGTAACCGAGCGATGCCCCGTTCAGCTCGAAGGATCGAATCACGGCCTTTAAATCAACCAGAGACACTAAATCAGGGAGAAGAGTCACATTTCTGAGTTATAAACTATCTATGTGGATTAAAAAAATATTAAAATTGTGGAAAATAAGTAGGTTGTCTAACGTTTCAGAGATAAATATTGAAGTTTATATTTCATTTCACATTCAAATATTGTTTCAGTACTTTCATTTTTGATTCTCTAAGTAAAAAAAATGGACTTTTACTTGTAAAATAGTATTTTAACTACAATATTTGACTATTTGGATATTTGTTTGTTGGGTGAGCATTCGATTTTAAATTCTGGCATTTTTGAAGGTGTGCCGATTGATTCACAACGTCAGCTCACTGAGTGACCTTCTGCAGGCTGAACCCTCCCCCTTTTTAAGGAAAACGGCCTTATGGGTAATGTAGTCTGGCAGGTTTATCTCCTGTGTGTTTAGGAAGTTCATGATAAAGTTTTTAACTGATTGTTGACTGATGACCTACAGAAAAAAAGAGAAAGACAGCAGGTTTTCTGTTTCTGTCGGTTTCTAATAGTTCTTCTTAACGCTGCCACCGCCACGTTTGACCACAGGGGGCGCCAAAAACAGGAAAAGATCCACTGAGCTGCTTTAAGTGAAAAAGTCGTCAGCAGAAAGTCTCAAAATTAACTCCGTTTTATGAGACATTTCCACAACATCAAGCATAATCAAAGCACAAAAGACTAAGGAAACCTGAGATAACCAAACTACAGCTTCAGGGAAACACATTTAAGAAAACATCCAACATACAAAGACAGCAGGTCGCTGCTGATGACACCAAACTTAGATTTACTGACATAAAAAACACTGAAATACTGAGACTTTTCTGCAAGACTGAGCCCCACTGCTCTTTTTATTTGACTCTTTATACATCTCTTATTAGATTTTGACAGTTTCATTTGACGTCATTGTGAGTTCATTTCAGTTTAGCCTAAAAAAAAAGCAGAATTCAGGGTCAAAGGTCACAGCTCTGGAGGCACTGAAGGGGGAAGTATGTGTGTAATCATCTGACACACTATAAGAGACCATAAATTATTAAAAATGAAAGACACCCCCCCTCGAGTCCTGCCAAGCGACACTGTCACGGCACGGCTGTAAAGGAACAGTCGGTGTCTTAAACGCTGACACGCTGCCACGAAAATCTGAATCCTCTTTGAATATTTCATCAGCCTCAGCATTCCTGCTTCGCGGCCCCGATACTTTCCTCGCTCGATCGCTTTCTTCCAGCAGTCACTCACGTCGGAGCCCGAAGGCCGTTTTCTATTGAGTCCGGCGCCGCACGGTGCATCTGTCTCACATTTTACGGGTCATCAAAAAGGGATGTACGAGTCCCAAGTTCAGAGGAATTTGCAGAATGTGCCCCGTAGTGAAAAAAAAAAGAAAAAAAAAAAGAAAAAGCAGAAAGAGAGATTTCAGATCTGCTGCTCCTGCGAGAGTAAAGATAACGGCTCCTTTCAGAGTTGTTTTTTCCTTAAACAGGAGTCAATACGGACGCTCCATTTCCTGCTTTGGCTAATCCGCCGCGTTTATCTTTTGGGAGGGTTTTTTTTTCTCATTGCATGTTGATGCACGGGGCTGTAAAGCGAGGCTGACAGTGTTTACACTCGCTGACAAACGACGCTCAGAAAGCACTTAAGAGTTGGGAGGTTTTTTTTTTTTTGGTTTTGTTTTGTTTTCTGTGGCTCGACCGCCGTCTTGTTCCTTCGCCTCACACGAGGTGCAGAAGTCTTAATGAGGCTGCTGCGGCTCAAAAAAGGCCATCAATTTAAAATTTAGCCCGCGAGGAGGCGCGGAAAGACTTTTTCCGTGAAAGGGGATCCTTCGTGTGACGGCGCGAGTCTCCTCCTGCAGCTCGATGCTGTTTGAGTCGCTCGACGTCTGTGTTTGGGTTTTTCACCTTCACAGTCTCGCATGGTGTCATTTCCTGCCGCTTATTTATGAGTAAACCCACCAAACACACACCCAACACACACTCACATCACCAACATGTGAGTGTGAGTGTTCTCGTTAGCCCAGAGAGGACAAACTGACTCAGAGGGTCTTTTGAGTCTTTACATCAAAGGTGGCAGCTTAAATTTGGCGGCGTTGGTTTCAATTTCATATCATTCAATCGTCGTTACTCACTTTAACCGATAATCTATCGATCTAATCTTTAACGAACCAAATCAGATCCAGAACAAGATGGGCAGACACGAGGAGTCGGATTCGTTAGGACTCCTTTTGAGTCTTTACGTCGAAGGTGGCAGCTTAAATTTGGCGGCAATGGTTTTCATTTGCATATCATCCAATCGTCGTTACTCACTTTAACCAATAATCTATCGATCTAATCTTTAACGAACCAAATCAGATCCAGAACATCAGGATGAGCAGATAGGAGGAGTCGAATTCACGGAAAGGAGTCGACGAACTGATTTGTAATGAGGATTTAAATTCACTGGTTAATTGTGCCGATTAAGGCGAAAAGGCCACAGATTATTCAAAAACGATCCTCCATCGTCCTGTAAGTCGTCAATACGTGATCTGATCGTGAACGCTGCAACCTGCAGCGCCGCCGCTCGTTTCTTCTCATCTCGGGTTGTTGTGGCGCTTCTCAGAAAAACCACCTCCACCTCAACAAGGTGCAGCAGCTGCAGAGTCTGCAGGGGAAGTTCTTTTTTCTTCTTCACAGGAAACTAATTTCCTCTCTCTTTATTAATAAAAATATTTATCAATCTGCCCGACTGCTACAAAGCCTCGACTTGAAGTCCCGTCCTGTTAACGCGCCGGGCCGAAGCGCTCGTGATTATGAATCATTATGAATGATTAAACTCGGCGGTTTACATAACCTTCATCATTAACATGAGATTAATGAAGCTCCCGCCGCCCCAGAGGAGACGGGTTGTGAATCCAGCGGACCGTGACAACATAATAAATAGCGCCTGTGTTGTGATATATTACATGGGGGGTCCGTTGCTGCTGCATCAACCTGCACATCTGCATCATTAGTTCATGACGGATGAAATGAGGAGCAGTCGCTAAAACTAAACGCTCCCCTTTCCCCAAAGCTTTCTGGATTTGAGTCACTCCAATTTGGTCCTCTGGGCGTGGGGCGGGCGGAGGGGTGGTGGTGGGGGGGGGGGGTAGTTGGATGACCTCTTGGTGTGCGATCCAACCACTTTGGCTCCAGCGTCCCACTTCGCTCACAGAGCCGGGTTTCAAATGTCACATCCCTTCAACCAAGAGCCGGGCTAATGCGTGCTGTCGTTCTTTGTTTCCGAGCACACGACATCCAGCGGTGATCTTCTTTACCAAGCTTCTCCGGGGGGGTGCAGCTTTAAAACCTACTCTTTTAGGAAAGTTGTTGGGTGTTGCTGCAGTCACAATGAGGACATGCATGTGGGTGAGCTGCTCCCGCCCTGGTTATGTTTCACTGCACACCCATGAGCTGTAAAAAAAAAAAAAAAAAAAAAAAAAAGCAGCTCCATAGTCTGCTGGATCCGGACCCCCCAAAGGCTAAATCCAATCAAAATGGGGCCCATGAAAAAGTTTGGGAACCACTGGTACACCTTATATGTGTGTGTGAGAGTGCGTGTGAGAGAAAAAGGTCACTGTGAAGCCCCCCATACGTGCCTCTTCTGACATGGAGAGCAAAAGGCACGTGGAACTCCATAAGAAAACACATGCTATTTAAATTCATCATCTTCACCAGCAAAGCCAGAGCGGTGAAATAACACAGTTCGGGGTGTTTTCTGATTGCAGCAGACCTCTGTTAAAATTCGGCATCAATCTAGCACACGAAGACACCACGCACTGCAAAATAAGTTCACTTTTATTGAGATGCAACTCTGCTCGCCAGCGCGTTTTCTGCGGGGGAGAGATTGGCGACCACCAGTTGTAAAAGTTCATATTTTATTTAAATACGATTTGGAATTCATGATTAAGTTAAGCCGAATTGAAGAGTGTGCCAAACAAAATGTAATTTGAGTTGAAAACATGCCCATGCGGAGCAGATTACCCTCAGGATGAAGAAAACGCAAGATTACGTGTTTTTTTAAACGGAGTCCGGCGTGGAGTCGCATAACGGCGCGTATTTGCTCTCCAACAGGAACATGATGCTTCTCCGCACAACAAAAAACACCGAAAGGGGGAAAAAACTTGAACACACGGCTCGAATAAACACCTCCGTGCTCAGGTTACCGCCAACATCACCGATAATCATTCACCACAAACGTTAACGCACACGGATGGGGGCGAATTTGGAAATCCGACCGCTCGCCACGCAGACAATCGATGAGCCGAGCGGCGGCGATCAAACGATGCTTTGATTTTATATCGACGATTAAAAACCTGATTGATAAAAGGTTGGGGGGGAAAAAAAGGTGGAGAAACACAAGACGGGTCCGGAGGCACTTTGGGGCACCGACCTTGTCGTTGAGCCGGATGATCTGGTCCATTTTGGCGTCGTCCTGGAGCAGCTCCCGCAGCTCGGCGGTGCTCAGGGCTCGGTATCCGTCCGGGCAGCAGCTCGCCTCCTTCGGGTTGGACATTTTCATTCCCTCGGTCCCAGGCTGGAGGCGCTTTGGACGCATGAAAGTCCGCACATCGGTCACATCTCTGTCCCGGTGTGTGTGTGTGTGTGTATGAGAGAGGGAGAGAATGCGTGTGTGTGAGAGAATGTGTGTGTTTCTCTGTTTCAGCGGAATGCGAGCAGCCCGCAGATAGAAAACACACACTTCCTGTCACCGCCTTCAAAATAAAACACCCCAACGCTCATTTGACTCCAGTATAAGCTGTTCGTGCTTTATTTGACTATTTATATTTATATAATGTACTATTTTTCTTTCTTATTACCTTATTTCTTTCTTTATTCGACTAGATCTGATGAGATAAGGTTAAATAAAATACAGCCGCCCCCCCCCCACCCAACACTCATTCGCTCCTGTATGATTTTGTGTTTTCCTCAGTATTTATACTTAAACTTCATTTTAAATCACATATATTGCATTTCCTTTTTTCCCCCATGACTTAAGTTAGTTGGCACATTTAGACTGATTCTATAAAATGTGATCAGACAAGAAGAGAAATGAGATGAGACAAGATAAAAATAACTCTTTTTTTTAATACTCATTTCCTCGAGTGAATGACGCAACACATATATTTTACTTTTTAATGCCTTTAAGATAAACAGAACTCAAGTATGAGGGTTTGTGCTACTTTCAGAGGCAAATCTTTTACTTTTTTAATTCCACTTGATTTATTTGATGACTTTGGTTAGTTGCCAGATTGATTATTTAAGATGTAAACAAATCAAATATGATGTTTTATTGTAGATGAGGACAAAAAGACAAGATAATCAGAATCAGAATTATTTATTTATCCCAGATAATGAAACACTGACATGAGATAAGAGAGAAGATAAGAAAAGATAAGTCAGTGTAATATAAGATAAAGTAGAGTAGAAGTGTATTTTGATGTTAACACCTAATAAATGTGGACACAGCGACAGTCTGATGTCCTCATCACATCAGCTGAAACTGTTTTCACAGTTTGAGTCTCCAAACAAAGTTATATTTAATCAAGTTACAGCGAGGACCAGACCAGCTGCGACCACAGTCTGAGAAACTCTTTAAAACACAAAGTTAGTTCATGTTTTTTAAAGTAAATAACAAAAGGAAACATACATCTCAGTATTTCATTTCTTCCTCTGTGGTTTTTAAAAGTTGTATTTGTGTTGTGTGCAGAAATTTTCCACTGTGGGAGACAATTAAAGTTTTCTCTATTGTTCCTTCCTGCGTTTTCTTCATGTTTTTCAAACATTTCTATCAGTTTCTGATGTTGCACTGAAGGATTCAGCTTGTGTCTGTAATGGTGTTGATGCACGCTCAGTTTGGTGCATTAAATTGTTGATATTGTCACCAGCTGTGGCTCAAACTGCTTCAAACTGCTCATTCCTTCATGTCAGATGTGTCTTCATACAACAGTGATTTTCATTTCTGCAGCAGAAAAACGACAAATCAGATCATCATCAGATCAAATGTTTCCTGTATCGATTTATCTCTTCATTTCTATTATCTTACAGTAATCAATACTATCAAATCAAGTCCTTTTCCCTCTAAAAGTGATAAATTGTCACTTTTCTTCTGGTTCAAGTTAGCACATTTAACTTCCGTTTTAGGTTTTTCAACATTAAAGTCCTCTTCTCCGTGGCAGTGAAAAATTCAAATTTTAAATGTTAATTTGAGAGAAACTGTCAAAGTATTGTCATTAAATTGTATGTGAAAGTATTTTTAATATGTAATATATTATATAATTGGATTATTATTACTTATGCATTAATGCAAACATAACATAATGTAAAGGTTTAATAAATGGTTTATAGTACATCGTACTGAATTATAATGTATAAACCTTTTATTAAAAGATTAAATTGATTTCTGTTAATATTAATAGGGTTTGTCCATGTATTTCTAACTATAACTCCTCGTGTGGACAGCTGATAGGAAAGAACAGATAATGAATGAGATTATGATAAAACATAGTTATGAAGAAGAAAAAATGCCTTTTTAGGAAAATATTTAAATGTTGACCAGTGATAAAATGTCCTTTTTTGTTTATAACATGCACTGTAATATGTTATAAAGCATTTCTTAAATGTTAATACACTGCTTATGACTGATGAATAATAAAGTGTCATTGAAATAATCATCTTATCATTAGTTCAAACACTGTATTTCAGTCACATTTTATCACAGTTTTGTTTCATGTGTTTGGCTCTTTTGTGCACAGCTTTCTCTCAAAGTCTTCACCAACTTTTTTGTGCATTTTCCAGCCTTTGCAGAGTCTCATCAGTTCACTAAATCCAGATCACTGGCCGAGTCCGAACCCCCAAACCCGCGTAAATCCATTAAAGTCCTCAGGACCAGACAAGGCCGTGACTGATGCCTGACAAGATATTATTATGTGGTCGGTGCGAGGGATTATTACATGTATGTAGGTCACCAAACTCATAAGAGGAGGCCAAATTTTTTGCTGATTTAATATTTGGACTCGAGCGAGGCCGGCCTGAGGCGAAAACATGAACCTGAGCGAGGAGCTGCTGAGGGCCCTGCCGCCACCAGGGGGCGTACAACACACCCTGAACTTCCTCCAAACAACTCTGAAGTACTTTTCTGTTCATTTTTAGATTATAAATATTAGTTTTTCACATTTCACAAAGTATTTCACAAAGTCACTCCACTAAATACTGCACATTATCAGTTGTATTTACTTTTTAAATTAAGTTATTTAAGACAGTGTATCATTCAAGAACAAACCAAGACTTTTTTGCTCAATAACTCACAAACGGATTCATTTCATTAATTCGCTAGAGGCCCAAAGACGTAAACTTATTTAATATTTAACAAAAATGCAGAAATTAAAGAAAAGAATAAGTATAAATCTTTTGGCAGCACTTTCTGATAAGCAGCTTCTTTATTAATAATCATTAATAGAGCTTTTACAAATTCTTCAGTCATAGATTATAAGACATGTGTATAATATAGTACAATATAATATGATACAATATGATCTAAAACAGTGAGGTATTTCCATTGTGTGTTGTCTTGTCCTTGCACTCACATTTCAGAGCCAGTATAGTGCTTTTTAACTCACTAAAGCTTTAGTTACTTGGTCATTTTCACATTAAGATTTCATATTATAAGACGTATGATAAGCTCATTAAATACAATTCATATGTTAAAGATTAAACAACCTGTTTCCAACCTTTTTGGGCAAAAAAAATGTCTTCCTGTTTTGGATGCAGTGTTGTTAGAAGGCCCAAGAGGGTGAAAATATTAATTTTTTCAAGTTTAGAGAAAATTCAAAGATAAAATGTTGCTCACACATCGATCAGAATCTAAAATAAATAAAAAGTTTGTCCTGTTTTCCTGCAGATTGAGGACTTTTACTTCAGTTTGTGTACTCTTGAGTGAATAAAAATGTGAGTCTGACTGCCTCTCGACAGCGCTTCTGATTTTCGAGCCGTCAGGAAATGAGCTCGGTTTGGTTTCTTACTGTACGCAGACCCACTTCACCACTTCTGCTGACTGCTGCTGCCGTGGCTGCCAAACTTCGGTCAGATGCACAAACTCTGCCGTCGCTTCTCTTTTGTGTTGGTTACTCATCAGGCATGAACACAAAATAAAAGATTTTCCGAGCAGGATGATGCAGTTGAACGTCAGAAAATAGGAATCATCATTTTAAAAGTCTCTCTGCGAGTTTAACTCTTAAACTCTTTTCAATCTGTGGGTGTTTTCCTTCTAATTAGTTTTATTTCACTTTCACTTTCATACATTTTCATCCCTTATGATCTGAGGAATAACTCGAAACAACATTAACCTTTTGTATAATTTAATAGCTTTAATATTTTTTTAAATACACAAGCAGTTCTGAAGAGTAAACTCAGGAGGTTTAAAGGGACTCGAGAAATCTTCTGAGGAAAGAGGCTGAATAA
>JAOXYL010000078.1:21653165-21664082 GCA_028564955.1 Terapon puta
AATTAGGATGAATGTTGCAGTGAAACCATGTAAGTTTGTACTTTTGTACTCTGGAAGTGGCCCGGATGCTCCTTATTTACCTCAGGTGATCCGCTTCTCCCCGTCGCTTCATAAATATGCAGCGAGGGTCGAGGTGGCGCCTGCATATTTTTTACGATACGCTCGCGTGTTTTGCAGGCTAAAATGCACTGTAAATATTTCATGCAGCTCCGGACGGCGTCATTTTTTTCTTTCCAGCGTTTGAATTTGAATAAAATGGCTCAAAGTCAGCGCGGGAGCACATCCAGTTACTCGGCTCCAAATCCAAAACATTCACCTCCAAAGGTGACCGCGAGAGCACATTTTCACCCCCACAGCATCACAGTTATGATAATGAGGTGCTATATTACGACACAGCAGGAGATATTAAGATGATATGAAGCTGCTAGTGAACCTAGTAAAGGAAAAGAAACTTTATAATCACTTGCTCAGTCTGAATAAAACAGGTGTGTACACATCAGCAGGCATCGTGCAAGTCAAGCAGATATGAACATTTTTTATATTGTTATATGAAAATCAAAAGAGCAGACAGGCTGTTTGGAGGAAACAACAACAACAGGATCCTGCAGGTTATTGGAAGAAGGAAAGAAGGAAACCTTTGTACTGACAGTCGTCTATTTCATTTTGTTTGAGCGCTCGATTGTAGTTCCTTGCCAAAACATTATGCGAACCACCCATCTATTCTCAAGTTAATTTAGCTGCCATAATCAGATAAACCAAAGGAGTTTTTTCCTTTTTTATTATTCAAAGAATGTGCTTCCTTTGTTTGAGTAATAGCTGTTGTACTTCCGTCACCTGTCATTTAGTCATTTGTAATTACACGTTCTGTTTGTGCACGATTACAGTCGGTTGTATAAATGAAATAACGCCGGTGGTACCTGTTTGGGAGCGGTGAGCGTCTGGATGCCCGTCGCCTTGGCCACCATGGTGTGGCTGTTGCCGGGGCTGGGCTGCAGCGATAGGGTGAGGCCAGAGACGGCGTGAACTCGCATCTCGGTGATGGAAACCTTGTCGTCCGTGACCGAGAAGGCGGACTCCCCCAACACGGCGTCCACCGCCAGCGGAGACTCCACCTGCGGAGAGGAGATGCTCTTTTATTGTTTCTCCACATGACAGCGGGACATCGTTTAAGTCCGGAACAGACGACGGCTTTATTGTCTCCCCGAGGCTCATAAAGCCCATGACAAGCCAATTTTGGACTGAAGTGCTCTCTCGTGTCGATGCCTTCCTGTCGATCACGGTGAAAGAGACAAACAACAACAAACAAAAAACCCCCCAAAAAAAGGAAAACCTCACTCGAGATGGAATCCATCAGCGAGCAGACGGCGAGGTTTGGGCCGCCGCCTCTCAAAGTGACGGTTAGCAGAAACACTCGCGCCCATCTAAGTGTCACCGTGTGAAACGCCCGAACCATTTGAAGCCGGTCTCGCCTCGTCGGGTAATCCCAGGCTTTCTGACGGGGCCTCTGCAGCCGGCGCTTTTTTAAAAAAGATCATCATTTCACCGCGCGACTGCAACCGGAGGTCAGGAGGGACTCGAACAAAGTGAAGAGCCATTGAGCGAAGCGACGGCCTTGTCCTCAGAATCAGACGGGGAGGGGGAGGAAATCTTTTCCACATCGTCTCAAGCGTTTGTTTTTTCTCTTTTTTTTTTTTTTCCCCTGAGCGGCGTCAAATAAAGCGTGGTGAAGGGTCTGCTGCTCTGACAAGCTCACCCAATCATCATCAAGTCAAACCTTGATACAGCCAGACGGCGACATCGCTTACACACCAGCCCTGCGTCGCTTAAAGGCTTTAAATGTGCCTGAACCCAACTTCTGGTTAAAGGTGAAGATTGGAAATTTGGAAACAAACATGCAAGACGGTTACAAAGAAAATGACGCCGTTCTTTATCCGAATTTGAAAGAAATCTCTCTTTGTAATGACATATGATGCAGAAACACCCTCGTGTGATTTCTGCATCATTTGTCGCTCCTCCTCTCGCCGCCTTTGGCACCGATCTGAGAGCCGGATCGCTCGGTGGAATCGTTCGTCAGGTAATTTGGTGCAGCGTCGTTCATCACGCGGGGGGCTTGAGCCAAACGATCGGCAGGAAACAGGCACATCTGCAGGTGTCTGCTGTTTATTCATTTGGTCTCGATGCATTATGACTTCTGTTGTGCTCAGTCGAAAACACACACACACACACAGCGGAGTGGCCTGCCAATCTCTTTTTATTACAGCCCCTGTAGCTCGCTCTGCACTCCTGCTCTGTGATGTTTAGAAGTCGAGGTCTACATGACACCGTGAGTGTGATTTCTTTTACAGAATAAAGTGCAGGGAGGTCTCGGACACACATCACATGTCAGAGCCGACACACACCTCGGTGCACAACGTGATGTGAGATTCATTTCACACACCTCTGTGGTTCTTCTTTGACTTCTTGTGAAGCAAATGTTCTATTCTATTTTTGACAAAATCTCCTCAAGATTCGGTCACATTATTATTTCAAGGACCAAAAATCTTCAACTTTTTTTTTTTCTTCTGAAAGTCTTAATGACATTTTGTGGCCTTTTTTTGTATCACACATCTATATTCCCCTTTAGATTTTCAGTCATACCATTTAGCTCAAACTAATTAAAAGACTGCTGTCAAACATTCATGGTATAACGCTGATGTTCTCTTAACCTACAGAGGCTAATATCCAGAAACAATTAAGAGCTGCTGCGTGGAGGCTGCCTGCACCTCCATGCCCTCGATAATTCGCTTTAAATATCTCTGCCGTGTTTTCAGTAAAGCTACAATAGCGCTGTTGAAAGCTGCATAAAGGAAACGACGATGCCGTACTGTTAAATGCTAAAGGGCTAAAAATAGGAGGAAAAAAAAAAAGTTTTTATGCAGCAACAAAATTCTGCAGTCAGGTCTTACTTCCACATGCATATTGTTCGGATGTGATGGATTAATGTGCCAGAAAGGAGAGTTATGGTTTACTGGGCACCACACTAACACACACACACACACACAAATGTGCATGCAACAGCCCGAGGCATGATAGTAAATGGATGCATAAATAAACTTTTTAAAGTTCTCACGAGGACGACTCCAGTTGCATGATGGATCACTCGCGGGGTGAATGTTTTTCTGCAGCAACAGAAATCTTTGCATCGGCTTGATTGTGGATTTTTTTGGGGGATTTTCATTCCCCAAGATGGATTCGGTTTACGGGAGGGGAGTTAACAGAGGTAAAGACCATGAGGCGTTATATGAATAGTGACAGAGAGGTGAAAGATGTTTCCAGAGCAAAAAAAAAACAAGAAGCTTTCTGTGTAAAAACGACGCCGCGAGATAAATCCTACCGAGGTCGGACGATGGAAAAACTGTTTACTTACGATTGATTTTCTGCTGCCTCACTCGCGTTTCATTGCACGGTGGCTGATATTTTCACAGGCCAATTAAAGTGACTAAAAAGAAAATCTAATACTATTAAAATCAATATTGGCAACTACGTACAAATGTCAAAACGCGATTCGAAAGACACGCCACGCCGCGCATTGATTGCTTAATCTCGAAAAATGTAATCACAGAAACTAATCTCGTTCAAGGTTCTGGCTCCACGCTGGAAACATATCAGATTGTGTAGGCATTTATCCTTTTAATTTAAGGAAAATCGCTTTCTGACTGCCGGATGGGTGCTGCAGCGCACGTTTGGCGCTTCAACCTCCTCCGGGCTCTGCTATTTCTGTCCCTCAGGTTGGCACCGTCGGACCCTGAGAAATCACATAAACCTGTTTTGTGCACGTTATAAGTAACAATTAAAGAAAAAGCAAAATAATTAAAAGCGCATTTTGCATCAAATCGGTGCGGCTTTTTGGCCCGGAGCGCTACCCGGTGATATTTATAGATACGATACTCATCGAAGCTCCCACCCACTGTTGCCAAACTACTTAAAAAAAAAAAAAAAAAAAGGCTTGAATGTGAAGGAAAACACATCGAGAGCAAATATTAGTGCAGAGAAAGATTCATAATTCACTCCTTCCCGAGTTCAAAGGGCACACGTCTCCTTACGAGACTCTAGATTGCTCAGAGCTGCTTTGTGCCCAACGGTGCCTCGTGTACGCGATAATGTGATTTATGGATACGTGTCGGTCTCGCCGCTGTTATTGGAACCGAAGCACGGCGGCGTTAATAAAGGACATCGCTTTCTCTTGGCAGCAAACTTGCAGCATTATGTACCATCGCTCGGGACGGTGCACGTGCCGGAGTCTTCCCATGATTGGTTGAAGTTGCAGCCTTTCCACAGTGAGGTAGAGGCGGACGGGTCGGACAAACCGAAACTTTCATCGAGAACAGGTCAGAGAAACGGGGCTTTTCCCCTCAAACGACTCTTCGCACACAATGGTGGTTTTGTAGCGCCGAGCACGCCTTGGTTCACTAACATGCGCTCGCCTTCGGGGCACTCATCTCGTATTTATGCGCCGAGTTCAGCTGTCGTCTGCAGACGCCCCTCACGTGCGCGATTCTCTTCCTACCTTCTCTCATGTGCAAATTCAATAGGATTCAATTTTTCAGCGAGTTCGAGGCAACGTGATCTGAGAGTTTGAATTCGGTCCCAAACTCGCTTCTGTTTTTTTTTTTTGGAAGCCGAAAATACTTCAGTTGCAGGACGTGACCGATAATACCGGAAAGATTCTGGCATTCGAGTTAGTTGAAAGTGACGGCTTCGGAGAGATTAATAACTGGCACAGAACAGGAGCAGAGACAGGCGGGTCGGCGGCGGAGTCCTCGTCCGCGGGCATCACAAGTCCCAGAGTAATTATCGAATACGGAGAAGTGACAACAGCGATGGTCACAGTTTGTCATTTATTCTCTCGCCGCTGATGCAGTCTTCTGGGGAACACTCTGATGTATTTCAGGGTGAATTTGCAGATGAAGTGCTATCAACAGCTAATTAGCACTGTGCATTAAATCATTTTGCAGGTGTTTGACAAATACTACATTTTTTCCTGAGTCAAGAATCGCTGAAATTCATCTTTAGATGAACTAGAAAAGAGAACAAAAGTCATAAAAGATCACCAAAGTGCAGAACGTCGACTAGTTTTCGTGATATTTTGCCATCAAGCTCTGCTTTACTCTGCATTTAAGAGTTGTTTCGTGCCACATTCATCAGGCCTGCTTCACAACAAATCGTAATCTTGCAGTTCATTTAAAATGCTAATTGCAACAGGGAAAAAAAAAAAAACATTCTTGAACTGAGTTTGTCCCTTTTCTTTTGAAAATGCCTCCCCCCCCCTTCAGATGGCGGGCGGCGATTAACATATGAAAAGCCGGCAACTCGCGGCAGAAAATAAACAGACAAAAATTCGACAATGTGGGATAAATATTGATTCCCAGCCACGCCGAGCGATGAACGATGAAGCCTCCCCGCGTCTGCGATCTGCATTTCCTGTCTGCCGGCGAGGAGAGGTCAGCTGCAGCCGCGTGGCTCCTTCCGGCTCGGCTCCCGGGTTGAATTTGTCACCGGCGCTGCAGGCGGGCGACGTGAAGCCGAGCACGAAAGGAGCTACGCGTTAACATGTTCTTCCACGAGGAGACCTCCTCCATCAGTCACCGCTGTGTAGCTGTGCGTGGCGTCGGGTCGCCGGCCTTCACGGGAAGCTGTACGATTTCACCGATGCTTAAAGCAAACAGAAGATCAATGATGAGTCCAAGCAGCAGATTGACACTGACCAGCGGTTTTCCTCTCTAAACACGGCCGAGCGCTCATGCTAGTCCATAACACCCGCACCCCGCCGCATTATTTTCTCCCAACTAAACTCCCGTCTTCCTCCTCACACCTTGCATTTAATAAATCATACTTTCGGTGCGCACCGCAACACCACATCAGGGGGAGATTTATTTATGCAAGCTGTAGATTTCATGGATATCTTCTGCTGGCGGCCGCTTCAGAAACGCTCCTGAGTGAGACGAGTCACCTTCGAGGCGGCGGAGCGTCCTCGCGCATCCGCAGAAAATTACACGTATCAGTCTGAAGCACTCTCTCTCGAAACAGACCTTGAGAAAAGATCATTTATACCTTTGCACTGAAAGCTACGGCCTATTTCACCGCAGGTGATAATGCAGGGATCTGCAAAAAGGCAATTTGGGCCTCCAGTTAGACTCTCATTGCACTTTATTACGCTAAAAGAAACTCCTCCTGTTTGAAAGTTAAAGCTGCGCCCTGCAATATTTTATGTAAAAGTACATCTAATTCACAGAGTGGAGCAGCAGTAAGAGTATGTTTAATTGAGACACTGTAGATTCGCACTCTTCGCCCAAAAATATCTCGGGTCTGATTGGGAGTCTCCTGAGAAATCTTATCAAACAGAATGTGACATTATATGAACCAAGCAAGCTGAAAGCACTTCGCCTTTCTGAAAATCACCCCCCTACCCCCCACCCCCCCTCGCTGCCTCTTGGGGATCACTGAAATGTAAAGTGCATAGTGTAGTTTTATCTTTGTTTTTAAGAAATACACACACAGCTCCATCCATCTGGAATTTCTCTTCTCGCTGTGTAACTAAGAAACTGGAAAAAAAAAAAAAAACACGCAAGTACAATAAAGTCAAATACGTCCCCTGTGCATTGTGTGAAAAAACAAACAAACTGTATTTTGGAAATACAAATTAAAGTACATCCAGAGTATTCAGAGCAGATGTATATCATGCAATAAAACAGTTCACCTGGTATGACTTTGCCACGATCATTATATAAGCTTTGAAGCTAAAATGGGTTTAATAAGCAGCAACATATGACACATGTGAGAGGCAGCGTTAGCTAATAATGTCAGACAGTGCCTGAACATGACATCAATAAAAAATACAGTTTACTATTCAGAAGAAAAGCTTCAATAAATTGAACCGATCTTTTTTTTTTTCCTGCTGGACTTAAGTGACAGATCAATTTAGTCTGGTTACGCTTTGACTTCTACAAGCTCCAGCCTTCATCTTGTGGAAATGATGGGCATTTTTCATTATACTTTCCATCAGCGTAATTAACGTTGACGAGCGCCGAGATGTATCCTGCCTCTTTATGCTTGTTTGCACAAAACACAAAGTGCCTCTCTTCCAAGAGGACGGACTGATGAAATACAAATGTAATACCTCTTCAAACGCAGCGAAAAATGAAAACATGACCCTCGCTTTCGACTTCCGCCGTCCCGTAAACTTTCAGGCAATTACGCAGCTTCCCAGGCTGCAAAAGTAAGTGGGCGCAACAGCTGCAGAATAAACCTCCGCACCTCCAAGCGAGGCAAAGGTTCCCCCGACGACCATCGAGTCTCGAAACAGAGCAGTCGGCCCCGGCGTCCCTGATAGTCACTCCAATAAAACTGCGACTTTCTTGGGGGACGTATTTAACTTTATTAGACGGATCAGAGTACGAGAGATATAAAAGGTGAGGGTGGGGGCGATTTGTGACAAATGTCTGCCGTCATATAACCTCTTGTGTGTTCGACACCTTGGGATGGAGGTGTGGGCCTTGTAAAATAAAATGCGCTCGTGTAGGTTATTTCCATCTGCAGGAGCCACAAACTGAATATATGCATAGGAAGAGGCTTTTATTTTGGTGTTAAATCTACATCAGAGACTCAATTTTTTTAATGCATGGAGGATTTGGGTGTTGCATTTGTTAATTTTGTGCAACTGGGGACTACTAATGAACATGGACTTTTATAATCGTCTAACCTATTTGGGTTTTATCGGTTATATAAGTGTGTTTTAAAAAAAAAAGGTGATAATATTCAAAGTGTGATCGCTGTATAAAATGTAGGTAAGCCTTCGTTGTGGGCGGAACTGCTTGTTGTACTGCAAATTCACTCAACAAGCCTCCAGCTCATGTTATTTTTTTATTTCTCTATAAAATCCCTTTCAATCATCCGGTGGAGTTAACACATTTAAACAGGGATCACTTTGTTTAGGTACGTGCTGGACTGTTGGCTCATCCTACAGTAAATATTAAACTCCAATTTTCCGGTGAGATGAAAGATTCTGTAGATTAGAGTCCAATCCTTTCTGATTTAGAGGAGAGGTTGATGTTTGCAGATATGAATTAAATAATGTCTGATCAGAGGACCAACGGTGAATTCTGTCCAAGACTGGCTTTTCTCTTTGAGAAGCTGCTATTGTTCGGTAATCCTCAGGATTAAACCCCAAACTCCCACCAGGTTTTTTGGTGAATTCCTGGAAAGTCGTCGCTCTCCCACACAATCACAGGACACAAACATCCCCCTTTACAGAATAATCAACGTCTGATATCTCTCCAGTTTAACCTTTAAACCGTCCGCATTTTCTATTTTGGGTCTTCAGTTAAACAAACCTGTCACATTTCGCATGGAAATAGTTCATTCATGCAATAATCCTCAACCATCCCTTCCAAAAAGAGAGAAGTTAAATGACTGTCTGGAAAATTGCACTAAGTGGACAAAAGCTGCTCTTTTTCTTCATTCATATTCATGAGCTGGTGGACAATTTGAGTCAGTCTCCAAAGACTCAAAGACTGATTCAAATCCTCTGACAGACTAAAAATTTCAGGAAGAGCACCATTGTTGGGCTATATACTCATTTTCAGAAAATCTGCATAATAATTTCACTATTCATTGTAAGAATCGTCTCTGCGAACCGGGGATCTTTACAGTAACTCCTTTGTAATTTGACTTCTGTAAGCCATCAATCATTCATGTTGAATGGACGGCGATTCTGCAGAGATCTAGTTTCCATTTCCTTCACGCCGTTTCAACGTGAGACTTTCAGGCCTCGCATACCTCATTCATTCATTTATTCACGCCTGCAGGGAGCCGAGCTGCAGGTGCAGGAGGCAGCTGGAGTTTCAATTTAGTCTCTGCGGTGAGTGGTCATTTGACCTCGACGTAACGAGGGGACGCCCTGCTGGGACCTTTGATTTATGGTCGAGTAAATGAGGAAGGACATCCACCTGAAAACACTCATACGTTGTGCTTATTCTTATTAGCCACGCTGGCGCGGTTGTGCCACTTTCTGCCCACACTGAAGCAAAACAGCAACAGCTGGGTGGATTATTGTGACATATTTGCACAAACATCCATGATCCCCAGATGATGTAGATTTAGTGACTTGTCATTTCACCAAACCAGTCAAACGTCTCAGCTTCAGTGAGGTGAACAAGCAGTCTTTTAACCTTTCACACAGTGCCTCACCGGGTGGTAAAAAGACTAAATATACACAAACTAACGACCTTCCCATCAACCTTTTCTGCACTTTGTGTTTTATAGTAGACGCCAGCGTTGGTAGTGACCTTCTTGACATCAGCACCTTCAGCTTCATCGACTTGAACAAGTTTGTATGCTAATATTAGCGCTTAGCTTGGAGCGTTAATTGATATCTGACAAGGTGAACATCCTGCAATTTGCTTATATTGGAAGGGCAGCAAATGCCGGTCTTGTATTATTATTTCTAGACTGCTTTAATCAAATTACATCAGCGTTATAACACCTAATATAACATCTCCGGACCAGCTCTGGATCACTTCTTTTAAAGTTGTCTGAGGGCTGAAATCATTTCTGAACATCTTATTTATTTATTTGCAATTGCTATGAGTCAGTGTGGCAACTTACGTCTGGTGGTAAATTGATGTATAATTATTCATACCCTTCAACAGATTACAAATGATACATTGCTCATTTAAAATGATGGATTGGCGACTTATATCTTTCCTCCCTATTTCGCCATCATCAGACGCATCCATCAGCCAACTATTCTTTCCCCCTGACAGGCTGAAACTGTGATCCTTCATGGTGATCAAAACTCTCGCCAACCGTTACTTCTCTCTGTCCCCATAAATGACCAGCGAAGCATCAGTAAATCACTGCCCAGGAGTCATAACTTGTTCCGCTTCCTTTATAAGGACTTCTGAACCTGTCTCGGCTGATGCATTTATATGCACTTTACGTCAGGGAGCTCTTTTACTTGAGAGACGCGGACATCAACAGCAAGCATTCGCTTAAAGAGAGGCCGGGGGATTTTTGGTTTTATAGCAGGCAATGACAGTGTGAAAAAAGAAAGATGAGAGGGATAAATAGCGGCCTGATGGTAAAAATACTCTTTGAACTTCAAGGATGAATCTTTTTTTTTTTTATTACAACTTTGATGTTTTGTTCCCAGTTTAAGCCGCCGTTCATGATGTACTGCCCGAGTTGATTCCTAAAATCAGGGAACGTGACAAAAAGAAACACAAGCACACATAAAGAAGTTGTAAAGAAAGCCCAAGATGAACTAAATCTACATTAAAATCAACGGTAAAATTACTGCCCAAACTGTTGCAACCATCCATCACAGTTTATCGACCGCCTTCTGGGTTCAGCTTCCATCGATCGTAGTTGTGCGTGCCCACGGATTTCCTGTGTAATGAGGGATTATTACGGACATTTCAGGTGCACACACTTTAGAAAACCTGCCTGGACTGTTGACTTGTTTATAACCTGTCTGATTATAACCTGCCTGAGCGCTTGTTTTTCTTCCCCAGCCCGACTTTGTTGAAGCGGTGTTCCCAAATTCAGCAATATATTATTTAACCACCAGAAATTACCAAAAAACTGTGAAAATAAAACTCAATCAAGGCGTCAACTAGCTCGAAAAGAACCATCTGTAAAAGAGTAAGATGCTCTGTTTGAAATCTTTAATACCTTTAAGTCATTCTTCATTTTAGGCCTTTCACTCAGACGCATCATTCAATCTTTCATATAATATAAGTTTACCTTCAGGACCGTGGATCCAAGCTCCAGACCCACCAAGACCGTCCTGTCCACCAGCTCTGCTATCCTGGGGTCAGCCACCTTCAGGGAGTCCTGGACCAGGTCCGTGACATCCACCTGCCAGTCGGGGCCCAGCAT
>JAOXYL010000078.1:21735582-21745967 GCA_028564955.1 Terapon puta
TTTTTTGCAGTGTGGCGTTATCTGAGCGCGCGGGCCAATAACAACCCAATATGAGGCCGCGTGCATCATCAGTGGCGTGCGGCACAATCTACCCGTCGGATCGGCTGGAACAGGTTGCGGCGGCAGAATGCGAATGTGAAGCAATTAATCTCGGAAATTGTTATAATACACAAGAATAACTCAAAGGGAGAAGATCTCTTTTCATAGCTGACTGACTGTGACATTTTTTCATTTATACTTTTTTTTTCGGTGCAATAAATCCTGCGAGTTACCATCACAATATGCATTCAAATAAGTAAAACACCCCCCCTCCCCTCCCGAAAAGGAATCAGAACATTTCGCTGTCGCTGTGATTTCGCCCTTAATTAAGCGCCGCCGCCGACTCGTTTATCAGCGCCGCAATTATGCGACACCTTTAACGTATTCCCGGCACACTTTGCACGATCAGAAAAGCGTTGATTTCTTCACTTCTTGTCTCGATAAATGTTTCTCTCTCTGCAGCAACATCCACCGAAACACATCCGAAGACTGTATTTTAACAAAGCGGCCTGATTTATCACTTGTTGTCCAGGCCTGGGCTATAATTACTCATACACTACGCTGCTTTCTCTGCGGGTTGCGTAAGATGACAGAAACGTCTATAAATAGGGTGTATTAAACTCCGGCAGCAGAGCGGGTCAGCGGCTGCGAGTCGAGGACTGAAGATGTTGCAGCGCTAAAGTAAATTTACACAAGCGCATTGAGCGTATTGTACCGAAGAGCTCAGCGGCCTCCGTGCACCTCCTGGGAGGACGGCGAACCAACGGACGCTTTCACGTTTACGTCTGAAGGTCGCCCGACTCTCTTAATCCCGTTAAAGCGCGATGAAACGGCGGCGAGCGGCGAACAAATCTCTGCCCCTCGCTCTGCACCCCGAGGCCTCGTGGCGTCATCTGAGAAGGTGATTACAGCCGACGATGCATCGGGGTGCTCTCGTCTCATTTCGCTCTAACAGCATCAGAGGTGGGAGGGTCTGACGGGGGGATGGGGGGGGGCGGGGGGGCGCGGACACAGATGGGCTTCCAGTGTGAAACCCTATCGCCTTCCTCTTCCACTTGATGTCCTATTAGACCTCGGGCCAAATTGAATTGAATTCT
This sequence comes from Terapon puta, assembly GCA_028564955.1. Classification (NCBI taxonomy): domain Eukaryota; kingdom Metazoa; phylum Chordata; class Actinopteri; order Centrarchiformes; family Terapontidae; genus Terapon; species Terapon puta. The sequence goes on from JAOXYL010000078.1 coordinate 21,736,719, forward strand.
CTTCCTGTTGTGCTCCCATTACGTGAAACATCTGCTGTGTGTGTGTGTGTGTGTGTGTGTGTGTGTGTGCGGCATGGGAATGAGTGGGCGTCTAGTCTAAGGGCACTTTGTATTCATCAGATTACTTTGTCTGATGTCAATTAATGAAAGCATCAGGCCACTTTGAGGCCAAGGCCGCGCTTTTCTACCTTTTACCTCCACTGTTACGGACGGTTTGGACAAGAAAAAATAACGATTCTCATCCCAGCGGAGAATTTAATCAGCAGGCAGCTTATTTTCTTGTATGTTTTAGGACTAGGTTAACTCCAAAGCACATTCACTTCGCAACAAATCTCTCACAAAAATCGTCCAAACACCACCGGCAGGGCAGAAATTTATAGACCGAGACATCAGGAAAAAAAAAGAGGCTGACAAGCATATATTCCTGGGATAATGTAATGTTATAGTCATTCAAGCCGCCGCACTTTCAACCCAAATAATCCACTTAGACGCAACCGTCGTCTTCATTTCAGCCAGGTATTACAAATATTACACATTTACAGGGATCCTGGAAGTATCTGTTGTGCCGCCGTTTTAATCTCCTCAAAAGCATCCAGCAGACTGAGGCTAAAAAAACCTCCTTTCCGTAGTTAAATGAAACACTTAACCGCGCGTCTGCCCGTACAAAAAGCTGTCAAACATAAAAGCCGGCTGCCAAGTCAAGGGGAAATATATAGATGTAATATAAGGATGTCATGAGGAGGGCAGACATTTGATCTTGAGAGAGAGAAGTGCATAAACGTCTCTTCAAGTAAAAGGTCAGGAAAAATTGTTGAGAGGGTTTGGAGAGAGAGACGGAGCATCCTCGCAGCATCGCTAATGTTCCAGCGCCGAGGGTTTCCCTATCGATCTTCGTCTCAGCCTTCATCCCCGGCCTTCTTTCTCTCTCTCCGCCTCGAGTATCGCCGCACTATTACATCTAAAAATGGCAAAATAATACCTTTAAATCCACTCAACCAAACCCTTATTGCTTCACACTTGTTACGGTGCCACGTTATGAACAATTGTTGAACTTTTTTGTTTGTTTTCGCGTCAACTTTCTTTTTTTTTTTCCCACTTTCGCCTGGACCTGTATGCAAATAAAGAGGCAAAATCTAAAATGGTTCACATTATCATTCAATTAGCTGTGAATGCAACACAAAGTGCAGATGAAAAGACGTGTTAGCCTGGGGATGAAGGCTGTATTAGCATTTGAAACACTGGTGGAGATGGCCCTGTTTTTTTCCCCTCTTTGAGGAACGTGTATATTCGTCCTGGGTTACCTTTGCAAATGGACTCGAAGCCGGATGATCTCAAACTGTGTGTGTGGCTTTATATTTCATCAGTTTTCATCTGTGTGCATTGGGAAATTACAGTCACACCGGGGGGAGGTTTGTCCAGTCGCAAAATCACATCACTTTAGCGGTTTAAGGTCTACTTGTCGGACGTTTAGCTGCATTATTTGTCCCCCCGCACGAACGTCTAACACATTTCCGGCGGACTAAGCAGATCTGAGATGCGAATGAGCGCGTCGGTGAGAGCTTCGTGTGCAAATGACACAGCGGTGAAGCAGAAACAACGACACAAAGGGGAGCTGAGGACGTCTTCGACAGCTGCTGCATGTGTTTGAGTCGACGGCGACGACAAGTTGGGCCGAAGATTGTTCCTCGTGTTTCATCATTCATCACATCTATGAATGAATGATAACATGAATTAAATCTTTCACTAAACTGGACTTCATTTTGTCAATGCACAGATACATATTTCTTAAAACAAATGCAGCAAAAATAAAAGTCACGAGCAGCATCTTGATTCTTTCAGTCGTTCGTTGGGTTTGACCCATGAACAGGCCTCAAAGCTGAAACTTATTCAGGTGTTTGATGCTTAAACAGTAAAAGGAACCATTGCAGCTCAGTGACCCCACATGGCAGCTTTGGGAAATTGTTAAGAAAACTTTTCAACTATAACGTTCAGTGAAGAAATGTCTTTTTTGGGCTCGATTTGGGCCAATGACCGACTCCCCCAAGATATCAAACACACTGTTAGCTTGTTAGCTCGCAGAGTGATGTCATCCTTCACGTTGACTTTACGTCTGTCTGCAAAATGAAATCAATTCGGCCCTTCAAAAAATGTACAGCTGCATTTCTTTCCCGTCCACATCCCTGAAACTAGTGCTCAGTTACAGCCGATTTATAATCACCCAAAGGCCTCTGATTGCTCTCGATCAATAAGAAGAATACTCGTCCATCTGTCACTGAGCCTATTATAGAAAATGTGCTTTGGAAATGTTGGAAATGTTTACAGCATTAAACACAAGGCTAATTATAATTTTTTAATTGTCCACTTTGTATTTAATCTGCAGAGCTTCTCTTTCACATGTTAATCCTCCAAACAAAGAAATCCTCTAAAGAAGCAACTTGTTAAAATTCGACTCCCATCTCAACGTTTCCTGACCTTTACGGCTAATTGGCATTTAATCTTTTGCACCCTCGCGTGGTGCGTGAAGGTGAACATGTGCGTGTATACGTGGAGCCTGTTGCTTTATGATATCAACGCCAGGCTCCTCTCCTAACATGCGAAGTGCTTTTTGTGGAAACGCTTGTGAAATGAATGAATCGAGAAGAGATGTTTTTAATGCCTCTCAGGGAAACTCAGCCTTGACTGCGGCGTAACGATCCGTGCAAAAAGGATAACAAAAGGAAGTGGAGGGTTAATGATTAAGGCCGAGTCCAGCTTTCTCTGGAAGAGGCGATCGACGCGCGGGGTTTAGGGACAGCTCGAAATTTGTCTCAATTTTCAATCAATCACTTCCTGTGGACGAGAAACGTCTGAGGCGCGGATGTCATTTGGCGACTCTACGGGGTCTCAATTAGTGGAAGAGGAATGTTTGCTCTGCTGAAGTCGCGCTTTGTAATTTAGGCCGATAAGAGCGGTGTACTTCCGCGCGAAATTCACAGTGCATCTTTAATGAGGCATAATTTGCAGATTAAAAAGGAAGAATATATAACCAGCGTGGCACCATCAGTGGGGAATGGAACATTTCATCATTGATCCTTTATATGCTCTCATAAAGTCATCCATAATTTATATTATCAGTCGCCCTTATCTGGTCCAGCAGAGGCTGTTTGGATGAAGCGGCGACGGAGGCAGAGAAGAAGAATGTGTTGGTCGTCTGATTAAAAGACCTCAATCCATCATTTAGTTTTTGTCACTCCTTCCTGATGAGCAGATGAGAAACCAACACATCAAATATTTACCAACCAATTAGTCAAAAGCTGAGCTTTGAAATCCAAGTCTTGAAGGGTAAAAGACGATACACGTTCCAAGAAGTCTTTGAAGAGGTACAAAACTCCATCACACACACCTTTTTCCTTCTTTCTTCCTCCCTCCTCGTTTTTGATCATGAGAGTTAAAGTGCGCTGTGCCGGGCCGGCGTCTGCCAATGACACTAAAACATGCTAAAGCCTCCAATGATTTAAGGCTTTGCAGAGTTATTTCTCAGACGCCAGGTTCCTCCGCCCTCAATCAAAAATGATTTTTCATCAATCTTCTCATGAAAGCTTTCTGCACACGCGTCATTCTTGTTTAGATTTAAATCATGTCATATGGTTGACTGACCTTTAATCCTAAAGGACCATAGCAGTGAGGTCAGAGGTTTTAGTGCCATAGATTAAATGCATGCTCTACATTTTGGGGTTGCTGGATGTATTTTCCAGCTGTTCCAAGCTGCCGTCGCTTTCTGTTCTCTAGTGGATAAAAATCTGTTAGCAGATTATGATAATGCACTTTTAAGATCCAACTGTGTGACCTCAGGGCGACCATTTAATGTCTACAATGACCGAGGACGCGTGGACGTCATACACGTTCACAGCGCACTCTCATCTGTTTTTATTGTTTTATTCTATGTATCCATCAGGTAATTGAACTTTTAAAAGTAAATTTAAAATGTAACGACATGTTTTTAATGCCAACAGTGCTGGTTTCAGTCGTGTTGTCGTCTTTTGTTGAGCTCTGGTTTCTGTTTCTCCACATTTTCTGAGGGGTCAACAAAGAAGCTTTTAAATTCAAATTCAGCAGGCATGGGACTCACCAAAAAAAAAAAAAAAAAACCTAGACGAGTGCGAGAAAGACGAAACCTCCGTGTGTGAAGCTGAGAGGGGGGGAGGTGGAAAAAGGGATGCCCGGTGACTATAATCGCACACTGGCGCTGACCTGCGAGGTTGCAGATGTTTAGTATGTGCAGTTAGTGTGCCCCTGCCTCCTGTTCCTCTGCACAGCCACTGCATGCATCAGCGGCGTATCGATGAAAGGATGCAAACGCTGGAGGCGGCACGATCTGCGCCTCAATACGATCTGAGGCTGACGCAATCTATAGGGCTCGAAACAACGGGGGTTTCCCATAGGGGACACTCTGTGTGGGGTAAACTGAGCCTCATGATATTATACAGCAGCTGGTACAAAAGGATTTCCGATACAAAAGGATTGTACAAATGGATTTACTGTATTATATGATGCATTAAACTCTCTTGCTAGGTGTTCGGGTTTTATTTGCATCATTTAGCTGTGATCAATCCTGTAACGTGTATCATGTCTGTTTGTTTCTTCCTATAAATCACATCCATATGTCAAAAACTGCTACGTGTGCATTATTTGTGTAATAAACCATTTACAGACCAATTAATTTCTTAATTATCTTGTATTCATCAGTTTTCCTGTTTCGTTGCTTGTTTTAGATTCAATTTGTGATGCTTTAACTCAACTTCACTCCCCTGCTAAATCCCATTACTTTTACAGATGCAACAACCTAATTTCCCCATGGCGATCAATAAAGCTTCATCTTATCTTTTTTTTATGGGGCATTATAGACATTTTAATCTAAAATGATGACATCTCTGTAAATGAACAGGCCAGGCTTCGGAAATAAGCCCCACATCCCCGCACGAAGAAGGGAGAAAGGGGCCCTAAATGATTTGAATGAAAGAAAATATATCAAGTTACGCCCATAAAAATGAGAGAGCGTCTTGCATTACACTCAATTTACTCCCATTTTATACCATCATTTTGACCGATCTGTCAATGGCTTTGCCCCGAGGAGTGCAAGGACAACGCTGATGCATGCAATTCCCCGAGACAAGATAGCTCTCACATTATTTGGCGAATCATTCACAGGCCGAAGCCGACTTCATCTGGACGGATCCTCCTTTCAAAGAGTCTCGGCTTTGTGGCTCTAATTTCGCCGCTCTCCCTGGCAAAAGCGCGCTTTCCTGACTTTTAATGTAATCACTGTGAGTCTAATTAATGCTACATTATGCTGATTTGTAGGTAATACATTGGCAGTCTTTCATTGTATTTGACCAGATTCAGCAGTACAGCTCTAATTGCAGCCCTTCGGGGATAATAAAGCCCCGCTGAAGACTGTAACAGGATACAACACTGGGTAAAGCTACTTTTTATTACCATATATGTTTTCAGCCTTCTGGTGCGAGTCATTAATATGTCTCGGGAAGATTAAATGGGGGCGGCATTAAAAAAAAAAAAAACAAGAGGCAAGACAATGCAGAAAAATACACCTGGATACAGAGTTTTTTTTTTATCTCAGAAGAACAGATTGGAACAGAGGAAAGATAACTACAACCTCAGTGTTAAAGGCAATGATCAGTGTATTTTAGTTTGTCTAATAAGAAAAATACTTCATAGTGGTTCATAGTGAATCTTTGAAAAATGCCACCAAGAATCCACATATGTAAGATTGACTGAAAATAAACGTGTTCACTGTCATCACAGATTCATAAAATCTAAAAACTCAGAGATGGATTATTTGAATAAACCGAGTATTTCCTGTTGCTGAGTGAAGTATGATATAATAATTTGGGGTTACTATGCTATAATTACTTCATACCAGGATTGTGAAGAAGAAGCTGTAGGAAAAATTATATTAATTACATGAATTAATTAATACAGAACATTTTACAGTTTTCTTTTTCCTTTTAATAAGTTTGGCTGACCTGAGGGTTTGTTTCCACCTTGTGTTACTGTGTGTGTCTTATTTCTGCAGTTAAAAACAACAAAAATAAACTTAACATTAGTGGAGAAATACAGATTCACTAAGGAGGTTGAACATCTCAATTCCTTCAGGACGTTTCCCAGAAAATACCCAGACACAGCGGCGATGATCTCGATGATCCGTCGTCGTTATTTTCCACGTATTTGGACTCATTTGCCACGAAGGACGAGTGGCCCTTCTTCTGCCACAAACAGGTTTTCTTTCCAAACACAAAAGACTTTCCCATGGCTGTTCATTCGTCAGGGGAAAAATAAACAGTGACCACGACAGAGAGGACGGTTGTCTGTGTGGTCTGCTCTTTTTGAATCCTCCTGACATCAGATGGACAGATGAGCCAACCTTCTCCGTGCACCTTCGAAGCAAAAAAGCCTTTTCTGTGCGTATGGATATTAGCTTATTATTTTTTTCCTAATGGCGAAATGAAAATGAGACCTCGCTCTGGCTCCTGGGTGAAAGCGGCGATGAGGAAATAAGATTGGTTTGTATATATCTGCGTTATTTGCCGAAAGAGGCCGGAGGCAGCGCAGGGGTGGATATTTCCTCTCTGCTTTTGATTTTTCCTGCCTCTGATCATTAAATTTCACCGCCGCCGGGGATACTCTTCATCCCCTCGCTGGTATGCATTTAATTTAGCCGCGGTATTAACATTTTTGCAACCTTTGTTTGTTCAAGAAAACTATTAGCGAGGCTGAATGCTTTTAGTGCGCTGTACACCCGAGAGCCTGTCCCCACCCCCCCACCCCCCCGGCGTGACCACAATCATCATCTTGCTGTTGACCGCCGAGCAGTGGGGGTTCAGTTTGATGCTCCAGGCGCCCTGACAGTAGTTACTTCAAAGGGAGAGTGAGTGTCATTCACTTTTCCAGGAGCTCGGTTTCACCTCTGACTGGTCTCGGTAAACAACCCTGAGGTCTCCCACCAGAACATAATGAAGGGAAGTGGCCCCCATTTGCAGGAGACAAATCGTAGGAATTGTTTCGAACGTCGTGCACGTCACTTTGTTCATCTTCAGAGTCTGTGTAGATCCTCGTTTTAAGGATGCTAGCATCAAGCTAACATTGTTCCCTGAGAATATTCTCATTCATCCAGGTCACAGTCGTCTCAGGGAGCTTGAATCGGACGTAACTGGACTTGGTTATATGTCTTTGAAGACGTCTTACCTCTCACCCAAGATTCAATTTCCTTGAGATATTGTTCCCTGTATGTACAATTTCCAATTCGCAGATGACACCACTGCTTCTTCGCATTGTAAAAATCTGGTTTTATCCTCAGGAGGAAAATGTTCAGCAGCACACTAAGACTCAGTGAAGACCACAATTTCATGTTGCTGTGCTGCTGATCCGTCTTTGAATGCAGCTTTACAGGCCTGAATGAGCCAAACCTGGTTGTAAGAAGACCTCTGACTCTGAAAAAAAAAAGGAAGAGCAGATCTTTTCAACTAAACCCATCAGCTAAAATGAAACTGGATCTTACATTTCATTAGAAAACCATCCGGTGCTAAGAGCCAAGACAGGGGAGCGCCTATTCCATTTATAATACAAAGAGCCCATCACTGTGTTTAAAAAAAGCTTCTGCAGACATCTCGGCTGCTTGTTGCACTAAGTTAGATTATTACAACACGCACCTTTAGTTTTTGGATCAGGAGGCTCTGGGTCAACCAACAACACCCCCATTTTCCCTTCGTTGGACCCACATGTTCATTTTGGTTTCACAGTCCGACTGCGTGTGATGCTTTTCAAAGAAAAACAGCAACAGCAGCCTTTGGTCTATTGTGGTGGAGGTCTATTATACGGCAGCCCCTCATAGTGTCACGGCCACCGTGCAGCCGACGTGGGGCTTCTTTAAAGAGAGGAATGCCTCAGAGCTCTCGGGAAAGGAGAAAGGGATATCTTTGTTTCAGATTTTCCTCCATATCGCCGTCACACAAACACACACACGGCTTTTAGTTGTTTTGTTCCCATGGTGACGGGTTACACAACTCGCTGCCAAATCACCATAACAACAAGCTAAAAAAGAGGTGTCAGGAAAAGCACTTGCTCGTGGACAAGTAGGGGCTTAGAGCACAAGATCTCGATGCAGAATAGTAACGCGGCGTCTTTTTTTCTCCACGGGGAGATTAAAAGAGACGTAAAATGTTTTTTTTCTCGCAAATGCCGGGGAAGGGGGGAGAAGCAAACAAAGGCCAAATGAAGTGAAGTCACAGCTCCGATCTCAATGAAACACTGAGAAAGACGTGCAGAAATGACGAGGGGAAAGCCGACGAAACACAAGCAACTGAACTTTTAAAGCCGCCACAGCCAGAGCTTAAAAACACACTCACGTAGGGTTGATTGTACGGATGCTGGTGTTTTCAGCGCGGCTTTAATGTATGTATCTGTGCTTGATCACCGCTGTGACATTTTGGCTGTCAACATGCAAAAGTGGCTAAATTTGATGAAAATGTTACGCTCTACTTTTTGGGGACTTAAATCCCCTGCATGGCCTAAATCTCTAAACATCCACATTACTCTGGAAATTGCTGCAAGTGTCAAATTCCTTCCGCTGAACTTGGCCATTAAGCTGTCACACAATTTGACATTACCGGCCATCATAACGTCCAAACCACTGAATCACTGCTCGGGGATATTTTTTCCTACGAGGTATTTCTCCGTAAAGCCGTACAAACCCAGTATCGCTCCATCACAGCGGTGCTAGTCGCTCTGCAAATTGACGTTTGCACATAATAGCTCACTAATATCGCTGTACGAGATGAATCCCTGTGAAGTTATTGCTGCCCAGAGTAAACTGCCTACTTAGCGAAGACAGTGGATTCTGGGAGTTTGTTTTTTTTTCTTTTTTTTTTCCTATGATGGGATTTTTTTCTGAAACATCTTTTAGGCAACAAACTCTGACGCTGGAAGAAGAAATCTGGTGCTCTCTCATGTGACTTACTGACAGAAAGAGTGTGGAGTCACAAGACAGACTCATAAAGAGTGACGATGGATGGATGGATGGATGCATGGATGGATGATGGAGGATGGATGGATGGATGGATGGATGGATGGATCATGGATGGATGGATGGATGCATGGATGGATGGATGAATGGATGATGGGTGGATGGATGGATGTTGGATGGATGGATAGATGGATGAATGATGGATGGATGGATGGATGGATAGATGGATG
>JAOXYL010000078.1:21760464-21770499 GCA_028564955.1 Terapon puta
ATTTATGAGAAAGCTTCATTTTTCCAGTTCTGCAGAAGTTTAATTCCTGACTAAATCTGTTTAATGTCAGCAGAATCTGGTTATTTTAAAGACTAAATTTGTATTTACACACCTGTTTGTGTACATTTATCTGGGTAGTTGCCCCACTCCCCCCTGCAGAGACCGAGAGTCTGACGGGTCTCGACAGCTCTCCAAATATCAGGAAAGCGTCAGAAGATTAAGACGGTTGATGGACTGCTCTCGCTCCAGAGCCTCAAAATGAAACCATACATGCGTCACACGTTTACAATCGGATTGATTAAGATCATGGCTTCCGTTAGATGCACGAACACTGTGACTGTCAGAGGGAAACGTCCGTCAACTCTTCACTCCACAAACTCACCTTCACTGTCGCCTCAGCTCTACAGGCGAGGCGGCGTCGTGATGTGAGAGAAAACAACAGCATCAGGTTGCTCTGAGTAACGGCCTCGCGGCGCGCTACCTGATTCACCTCCCTCCATCCAAAATATATTAGCAAATTCCACGGATCAATTCTCCTCCGCCGGGCGCATCCTTGTTTACTTTCTCGTCTGTATGCACCGATTTATTGGATGCTGAAGGTTACAGCACGGAGCTCCTCGACTCCCTGTTCAACCTACAGCTGCACCTCAGACTGCGTCAATAGGCGGATGATGATTTTAGACTTGCTGTTAAAGAATAGTTCTCAATAATGCCTGAGTGGAAAATGACCGGAATTCAATTATTACCCCTTTAAATGATTTTTTTTCAGCATTTGATGGAAATGAAAGTCTCATGAGGTCACAGAGGCTGCTGCATTAGTTCATCAGGTTTCTTTAACATACGGCGGCCTTCGCTTTCCTTCAGTCGGATTAACGTGTCCGAGGCCCCGGAGCGTCTTCTATCAACCTCCTCCTCTCGGTGTGTTCTGTACGGTCTTATTACAAGGCCCCAGGTTTCGCTGCGAGGTAATCTGATTAAATACAATTAATAACGGGACCATTCCTGGAATATAAACACAGTACGAGCTGATATAATGAAGATCTTAGAGGTAGATTTGGATATAAAGCCCCTCTTTAAGGCGCTAAAGTGGGAACCACCTCGTCGCATCGGCTGATACGACACCACCGTGGTGAATATTCCCATAATAAGCACGGCAGGAGTTAATTAAATTACCATAAACTAATCACCGCACAGAGAACCTGGGGGCCCGCGGGGGTCAGGGGCCACGAGACGGCTCCCGGTTTAATACAGCTGGTAATCCAGTCGGATGTCAGTCAGTCGGTAAAATGAGCATTTTAGCAAAGTTCATTACAATTAACGAGCAGATGGATTGACAAAATGATGTAGAAATGTCAAACTGAGCTGCATCCATTAAAGAAATGCACATAATATACGCTGCATGTACGGCACCTTGCTTCGGTGATTCGACAATGTGAAAAGAGGGGAAAAAAAACAAACAAAAAAAAAAACAACCATGTCGAATCTCGCACGCAACGCGGGGCTCGCTTTAACATCGTTCGTGGCACCATCTGCAATACTGATGAGGCAGCGTTCTCTAAATAGGTCATCTTAAAAGTCACAATCACATACGATACACTTTTGTCAGCAAAAAAAAAAAAAAAAAAAAAAAATCATGTGGCATCCAAGCGTTAGCCCTGAAAACATGTTTTAAAATAGAACTGATGAGACCAAACTTTGCATGAATCCCGTGGCTTTAAACACCTCCGGCTGCAGCACACACCACCTCTGAGAAGTCACCGACTGACTCCGGACCGAGGTTTTCATGTCACGTAAACCTTTTGTATGTTCGTTAGTTCGGTACAGTTGAAGGGATGGTGGAGTTTTTATTATATTCTTCTTTGAAAGTGATTGCTTCATTAAAGTAGTACCTATCTGCTGCGCATGAAACAGCGATTATCTCTTCACATCTGTTTTCTTTTGATTCATTTTGGCGGCGATGTATAGGCGGCGTGCTGCACAAAGTCATCATAAGCGTGCTGATTGGCTCCCTTTGAGACTCAGCCGTCTTAATTAGAAAATGGCTGTTTACCGTCAGCTGTTCTCAGGATGCCGAACTCAACTTTGTCACGCCGTAACGCCCCCCCGCCCGCTCCTCGAGTCGTGCAAAGAGAGACACTCGACAAATCGTCTTTAGGAGATGAAAGCTGGTCACACATATCTATTTTTATCTTTCTTTTTTTTTTTAAAGAACTGTTGGAGGCCCATTTAGCGACAGGGAAATATTTGGAGTCACACAACTGACCGATATATTTTTACGTTCTTGCTGAAGCTTTGGTGAGTTCATATGTCACGGCTGCTGCAGGTTGGCATGTGCTCCAAAGACTTTCTCATTTTTTACCATGTTTTCCCGTCTTTTGCAATCAATCCTCTTGCCTCAACGTCATTTGTCAGCACCTATCACAAAGACTGACTCGCTTAAATATTTTCCCATCTTTTGGCTCGTTCATGGTTCAAGTTAAAGAAACTAAAGCTGCTCAGTTAACGCTGATAAAAGATTGCGGTCAATAGGCTCTGAGGTTTCACGATAAACACCTTCTGAGTTCGCCCGACCACAAGAAACTGTTCACAAGAAAATGCAGAAAATAGTGTGTGGCGTCTGAACAATGCGAAGGAGAGCCCGAGAACAAAGCAGATGGAAAAGCTCCAAATGAATTTTTTAAAGCATGTGAGAAAAAAAAAAAAAAAAAGGCCAGAGTGGGACGGCATCACTCTGCATTTCCCCAGTTCACAAAAATGAGCCTCCGCATTACACATTACATCACTGACACTGTATAAATGAGATTTAACAGGCCTATAAGTCACAAATTGCAGAGACGGACAAACCGACACAATCTTTCTCAATTCAGCCTGATTCGGTTTGTCTAAATTCAGCTGTTTTGATAAAAGGGCATAAAAAGTGACAGAAAAAAGATAAAGGGACAAGTAAAAAAGGGAGAGAAAAGGATACCGTTGAGTTACACGCCGGGTACTGATGGGTTATTTTGACATATGTACCCCGCGCCGCTGCACGACGGCGGCGATAAACAGCATCCTGTCTGAAAGCACCAACCAACGGGCGCTCTTTTCACCGCCGAGGTCTCTTTCCCAACGACGAGCTGTCATTCTTTAGTAACACTCTGACATTTTCAAATTCATGAAGAAAAAAAAAAAAAACGCTTTAAATAAGGCTCGTAAATAGACTTTCTGAGGCGCCGCGGCCCAGCAAAACGTGTCGATATCTGTGAGTGGAAATGCCAGCAGATGCCGATCGCTGCAACATCTGCCTGACCCCTTCCTCCCCCCGAACCCGCACCCCCCCATGTGGGCGACGTTATTGATCGTGTCTCCGAACGCTCCCTGTCGCTGCATCGCATTACCCCCTGTCTTCTTCACACTTCGCCTTCTCGCCTCGCGGTTAATACGAACGCTCGCTGAAAACTTGGGATAATGTCACAGAAAAAAAAAAAAAAAAAAACTCTCAACCATTTCATTAGCGGTTATTTGTAAGAAGAGACAGTTGCCAAGAGAAATGGAGGCAAATCATTTACTTGGCCACCAGAGCGTTCAAGTGACAGCCTCCCCTCCCCTCCACCCTCCCTGTATTAATGCATAATGTGCAGTTTTTTTTCTCCCTCACAACCACCAGTTATTATTAAATATTTGTTCTTTTTAAAAGGACTTAAGCAAAACGGCAGCTGATCAAATTAGTGCACACTCGTCGAATGTTGTAGGTGCATTTTTAAAACGATGAAATGAAATATGTGTCACTCGTCCGAGGTCAAAAGCCTGATGAAACGTTTGTTTTCTTGCAAAGAGGAAGCTTCTTTCCGCGACTTAGTTTTCCATTTGCATCATTTCAAACAAAGACCAGGACGGTAACATACATATTTTCTGGGAAGCCATTATGCGAGGATTAGTCTTATGGTTTATGTAAGTCGATGGTTAACATATTACCCGGGGCAGTAATGAACTGCTGGTCCTCTATTAACCTCTTGCTCCTTCCATTATCTGCTTTGCGTAATTCTCTGTTTGACCTCTTGTTTACCGATTTGACGTGTTCATTTAGGAATATATAAAAACCAGTGGGCTCAAAAATGAAACAGCAAAAGGTCTTAAAGCTGCTCCTCTTACAGACGGGTAATAAAGCAGGAACCGCTCCTGCGTTGTGCATATTTCAAAAGTAATTCTCAATTAAATCAAACCAGTTGAGTCACAGTAATCCAGGAGCTTTGGGACCAGTTCGCTTTAATATCTCCTGTCGATAATACACTATAAATATGAAGTATAATCCCGGTGTCTGTTTGCGGCACACAATACAATGTTAATACCTTGTTTGTGTCACAACAACTGGAACCAGATTATATTTGTTTCTTTATGGAAACATTTCCGCCATCTGGCCCGGCCCCGACTGACACGGCATCGACGAGTAAAAGACGTATCGACGATACATTCGCTTTTCTTTTAAACTCCCATTTTTTTATCACGCATTTATAATCAGGGGACAGAACTGATCGATCGAACAGATAATATACAATCAGTGTGTTGTAAAAGAACAATACGCGCCGAGAGGGAGGCGAGAAAATGAATCTTAATTCTTTTTTTTTTTTATTGAATATGTGAACACAGCAGAAAGAAAAAATCTTCTAACCTGTCGCAGCAGGAGATATTTACAATTACCAACAATAATAATGGATGCGTTAAATTTAGGTGAGCCACCTCCAGAGGCCTCCTTTTGTACGTGCTGACTCACCACCGCGTCCTACTGAGGCCTTCAAAGGAACAGAGCCGTTAATAATGATGTTAGTTACACTTGCTTACAGTCGAAATGTCCGCCATTGAAATCTGCGGAAACCTTCAGAGGCAACTTTAAAGCCAAAAAAAAGAAGGAAAAACAACACGCCGGCCTCCTTTCTGCAGTCCGTCTCCCTCCTTGTGCCTTTTCACTTTCATCCCCCCCCCTGCTGTCAGGATGAGTGTCGGCCTCTTTGCTCTCCCAGATGTTAGCTGGCAGGAAGAGGCTGCACGTCTGTCATCAGTCAGGACGAGTGACAGCGGCGGCGGCGGCGGCCTGTCACAGCCGCCGCTCCTCAGGTCACTGAAGGTGTCGCCGCCAAGCCTCCGTGGACCGACCGGGCGGAGGGAGACGCGGCTTTGGGAAAAAACAGCGACGGCTTCTCGTTTTCGACTTCTCGTTGAACTCCTTATCCACTCAGTAACGTCCCTTAAAGATGATGCACAACTGATGCTCGCCCGCTGCAAAAAGGGATTAAATCTAATCCTCCAGTAGCAAAGAATACACAGACATGATAAGCATCTATTTGTAGGTTTTTCCGACAACACACCTTTGTGCCAAAACGTCAGCTCTGACGTCAGAAATGTACAGTAAACCACCAAACCCTACAGTCCAGTCCTTCAGGGCTTCGATGAAACCTTCATTAGACACGGGTTACGCCATCGCTGTGACCCACTTTGACTGCAAATGAATCACGGACTATCTTTGAGGGTCTTATAGAATGATAAAGAATAAAATTTAATTTAAAAAAAGGAGTATTCCCGACCCATTTTGGCTGACCTGCTCACAGATTTCTCGACCTCGGGCTGGACAGATTCTCTGTTTTCCGTTGAGGTGGGCTGAGGACGCATCGGGTTTTGTCGTACATGACGGAAACAAAACTAATCGGGCGGCTACAACAAGTAATAATCCTCCAAAAAGACTCCGGTGAATCTTTTTTTGTTGTTTTTTTTCAGGTCATCTGCGGGACAGTTTAGCCGAAATGTGATGTTTCCAGAAAAATAAAATAAGGCCGCAAGAGCAAGGGCAAAGTTTCCACCTTCCAACGGATGCTGCTGTCGTGTGGTTTTTTTGTTCTCTATGGAGTGAAGTAGAAAAAAAAAAAAAACATGCCTAGAGGCGTGTTTGTATTCCCTAAAGACAATGAAAGGCAGCACATGGATCAATGCACCGAGGAAGAGGTCAGAAGTCAAAGGCAGCCGAACAGCAACGTGAGCTTCGACTTTCTTTGGCTCCATCCTTCGACCTCAATACTCCACCACATTAAGGTCTAAAGGATCTTCTGTGCACTTTTACTTCCAGCAAAAGCAGGTAGATAATATGGGAAAAAATAGTGAACAAAGTATCGTAAATGGAAAAAATAATACGAGTGGTGGTTGTATAACACACGTTAGTTATATAATACTCGATCTATAAAAAAAAAAACAGCTGATACTAGCTTCACATCAGCCGCCCACCTCCACGCTGGGGAAGTGATTTATGATTAAAGTCAAACACAACACAAGCACGCCAGAGAGATGTCAAAGTGCAGACATCCCCAAATACTCACCCGGCAGCTTCAAGTCTCCCTTTTTCTAAGTCGAGGAAATTTATTAATAACTCAGGCGAGCGCACGGGCGAAATCTGAAGCGGCGGCGTTGGAGGCGGCGTGCACGTTACGGCGTGCGAGGCGGAGAAACCGACGGGAAGAAATGACCAAAAACTTTGAAGCAAACGAGGACGCACCGTCTGCTCGCTCCTGCTTTCATGAAATCCTGCAACGGCTTTCCATCGGTGCTCATGAAACTTCCTAAGCACACAAAGGACCTCAGAACCTTTCAATGTGGGAAGAAAAAGGACGTGAAAAAAAAAAAACTGAAATTGGCAGTGAAATGTTTTCCCAAGACAGCAGGAAAAAGCAAATGAGAGATCTGAAAGCTAAGCCAGCGGTGTCAACAGTAAAAACTGTCCATACTAATTACTTCCCAGAGGGAGTTTCCACTTTATTCCCTCTCTGTTGTCGGCACAGTCGCACATCCAACTGCGGGAGGAGCGTTCTCGCTTCCACTCCCAGGGAACGCTCAGCATCCCATTTCCATTTTGATTTGCAGTCAAAGTATAATACCGCCCTTGTCTTCTATTTAAATGCAAAACATGACACCATTCAAAGTGTGCGTACTGTATGTTCGCGGCTGCAACAGAGACGTCGTCCGCAGACACTAATCAGGAGCAACGCGAGCGCCGGGCTGCGGTGACACTCTGCTTACAACGACGCCGTTATATTGATGTGTTTATTTATCGAATGTGCTCAGGGTTATCATAACTCATCGACATCGGGCGCCCGCACCCCCCCGCCGGCGCGCTTCGTCTTCACTCCCATTTTCTCCCTTTTTGTTTTTTTTTCCCCCACCTCCTTCTATTTCGTCCTCCTTTTTTTTTCCCGCCCTCCCTCTCCGCTCGTCGCAGCCTTCATCAGTCATGCACTCGTTGCCGTTCTTTGTCTTTCCCTATCTCTCCTCGCACTCCTCGCCTCTCCTCCTTTCTATTCAGATCACTCTCCTTCATTCCAGCACCCTCCCCTCCATCCCTCCTCCCTCTGGATCTCTTCATGTCTTCTCTCCCTCCCTCTATCCTTTCCTCCCTGTCCTTCCATCCCTCCCTCCCTCCCTCCTCAGAAGCGATGGACCAAGGACGTGACGGGCTGATAGCGGCGTGATGTGCATTTGCCGGGCTTCGTGCCACCCGACTCTCTTCTGTCAGACTCGTAATAAACGGCCTCTGCTCCCACTGATACATGGCTAATACCTCCAAAAAGTCAAATACATCACATTAACTATCACGCCGCAGTATGAAGAAGGGTGGCGGCGGCGTGTGTGAGTGCGTGTGGCGGGACTACTGATGTTCGGTACCGGCTGCTGTCTCAGCAGAGTGACATCTGGGTAATGAAGTCCTGATGATCCTTCTGGAATGGAAAGCGGCCCAACGTGTCGCGGTTCTGCGCACGGCGGCCGTGACTTCCCCTCGCCGCTCACCCGCCTGCAGGCTTGTTAAAACTGTAGCTGTCACTTCCAGGTTAAAGAATCATCTGCTATGCAACACAAGAGAGGAGCCGCAGAGGATGTTTAACCCAGTTTCGACCCGGCATCGGCGCTGCAGAGCTCGACGTCCCACAACACCTTCAAGGTGGAGTCAGCAAATCCGGAGGAAGCTAGTTGATTTTTGACCTCGACACCCAAACGAACTCAGTAATCGTTCACAATACGAGAACTCGGAGGCTTGGCGGCGACACCACGAGTTTTTTTTTTTTTAAGACAGCAAAAAGGAAGTTTTAAAGCCCTCGGGTTATCTTCTCCTTTCCCTGGAACACACGTCTAACAAGGATGTTTCCAGCAAATGGAAAATATGCTGAAAGAATGACACAGCCTGAATATACATAAAACATCTGTCGGGCGTTAAAGCTGCTCTGTGATCTGTTCATGTCGTATTGATTTTGGCGGCCCCTGTGGACGAGGGCGGCAGCGTTTCACATGCTTTTAACTCAGCTTTTTAATTTATTATTTCTTCTCCTTATTGTACCGTTGATTGTGCAGCTGTAACATGACAATGATAAAGTATATTTATCTATCTATCTATAACGTTAGCTTCTTCTTCAACGCGACGACTTCACCGGGAGGAGATCGGGAAAAAGCTCCAGAGCCTTCAAGTTAAGAAGAAAAGAATCGATCCAAAACAAACTTCAGCACCATGAAGTCTGATGACAGAAACATGTGAGTCTTTGGCAACTTTAAGGACTATTATAAACTAATAGAAACAGAAAAACTGCTGTCTGCTGGTCTGGATTCCTCGTGTAGGTCATCTGTGCTAAACTGACGTCATAACCCATTAAATACTCACAAGGCGCAGCTTTAATATGGCGATATGCTTTAATATGGTGATATGAGCAGATGAGCTATAAATCAAAACCTGATGCAGCCATCAGTGGAAAGACTCCCATTAACTCCCGTTAATTGGTTAACATTTGAACTGGCTTGAGTGTAATCTGCCGTCCTTGAGAGACACCAGCCACCAACCAGCCCGAAGCAAGATTATTTCCCCGGGTGGCTGATTTTTTTAAACCTAAAACAATTCACCTAAAATGGCTCTTTTAAAATGTTCTTTTCGCTTGTCTGAGAGAACCACAGGCCCACTTAATAAAAAAAGTAATTGGCTCAGTTGTGGCGACAATGCAAAATAAAGTGAACCGCGCCACCTGA
Source organism: Terapon puta (assembly GCA_028564955.1). NCBI lineage: Eukaryota > Metazoa > Chordata > Actinopteri > Centrarchiformes > Terapontidae > Terapon > Terapon puta. The sequence goes on from JAOXYL010000078.1 coordinate 21,769,489, forward strand.
AAATGAATGTATTCAGCGGGGTACATTACAATGGGCAGAATAATTACTTCTCGCAATGCTGATCAGGTGTGTAGTTTGTCAGTTGTGTCAGATTAGAGCCGCCTTTCAGCCCGAGATGCGGCAAATGAGATAAGGCTGAAAGGGGTCCTTTGTTTCTTCAAGAATGTAATAAACTGCGCTGATAGGTTTTGCCAGCCCAGATTTGCTGCGTTCATACTCAGATATGTGACGTCCACCTGCCCCCCCCACCACCTCCCCCGTTTATCATCCATGTGGATCCAAACGACGTGCTTCTCCTTGAAGCAGCTCCCTTGTTTTCTTGCGGATGATGTATATGCTTCTATACGTGTATATATATATAATAAATAGGGGCTATTGGAGCGTCATTTTACTCGCCGGAGCTTTTCCTAATGGTTCTGTTTTGTTTGGGTTGATCTGTCTCAGCGTGCGAGGCTATTCTCCGAGTCCGACAGGTTATTGTTTGACTTTTTTTTTTCCCCCTCCACACTCAATTTCACTTGTTTCGCCATTTCTGATGGAGTAAATCAATGCGACAGGAGCTCTCTCTCTCTCTTTCTCTCTCTCTCTCTCTCCCTTGCCGAGGTGGATGATTTTACACCGCCAGAGTAGAATTTTTTTTTTGTTCTACTCCCAAACAAAAGAAAAGTCGTTGCCGACGGGGGCAAAACCGACCGCACGAAATGTTGACAATCGAACAGCGGAGGAGACAGACGACAGGCGGGAGGTTTTCTCAGGTTGGATCCTTACCTTACCTCCCGCGGATACGTTAAAGATGCAGCTGACGGCGGCTAAAAATAGCAAATAATCTTTCGCGTAATTAGAGACATTAAAACATTTCATTCAGTTACTCCACCTGTCATGTGTTGTGTTTTAACAGGAAGGAAAACAAGCTGCTAAACCGGCCTCTGGGTCGGAGAGGTTTCACATGAGGAGACCTCTGTCATCCTATTTGTCCGTCCTCCGCCTCCCTGCGCTGTAAACACATCAGTA
>JAOXYL010000078.1:21902908-21916956 GCA_028564955.1 Terapon puta
CGTTAAAGGGTTAAAGTATGAAAAAAACTACAAAAAATGCATATAAAAGATAAACTTTACAAGTTAAAATGGCATAAATCACTATAAACATAACTACATGACATGCATCCTCCATAATGACTCAAATATTAATAAGGCAAAGCGACGAGAATATGCCTGCAAAATAAGTACTTAGATCATTTAATATGACATTTACAATATTCAGACGTCCTCTGAATACCAACTACAAAGTAAATAAGGAAACATCGACATGTTTTAATTGCAGATTAGTGGTACGGTCCGACCGTTCCTCCATCTCTCTCTGTCGGTTTTACGTCGGCGGCTGCAGTCGTGCGATTGTTTTACTTTTATTGCAATTAGAAGTCGGACGTCCGTCGTACGTTTCTCTCATTTCGGTCGTGATTCTCCGGGATTATATGCACAATAAAACAAAGTGCCTCTAAGAGCGAGTTCACATCCAGGATCAACTTAATCTCCTCCTTCATTTCCTTCCGGCGCTCTCTTACTGTTGTGCAATCCCAGAAGACACGATCCGCGACAAATAAAAAAAAAAAAAAACTCATAATCGGTGAATTTGCGTCCCACTTTCTGCCTGAGATGATGAAATTAATTGACATGTCTCCTTTACCTTTGACATGCGGGGTGCTCTCTGTGCATCATATTATGTTATGGATATTATGTTGTCGTTTTGATTACTTTGCCCTTCTGTTGCTAATATAGTGGAAACCCATTACAGTAATCACATGTGTGCGGATCAAACTGAATATTATAAGCGGATTTCCCGGTGCTTCTCGTGCCGATAGCCATCTAATTGATATTTATATAACGATGAATGTAAAAGACGAACGTAAAGTAATGAAAGGTTTGACTTTTGGACTGTGGGTCATTTAAATACCCTTAAATCTGCAGTGCGGATGTGAAATAAAGCTCACTGCAGTTTGCACGAGGCGGCCTGAAGTTTCCTTTTTCCTGTTTGTCATGAACTTTGAGGAGAAGTTTTGTTTTTTTTAACATTGAAAGAAAGTAACTGGAGGCATGTTAAAGGCAAAGCATCATGGGAGTGGAGCAAAAACATTGTCATGTATGAAAAGAGCCTCAATGGCGACTTGATTAGCGACTTATTTGAAAAGTATTTGTACCTGAATGATTAATGATCACTGATGATTGATCAGTTCGGAGGTTTGAGTAACCTTTGAGTAAGGGAGCTTTTTCTGTTAATTAGCCAGGAAGTTACTAACCTGCATTTCTCTTTTTGTTTGTCTGAGGCCGCTTATTTATTACTTTACAAATGTTGATAGCTAAATAATTTTCAAAAAAGTTCAAACACATCCAGATTCCCACTGAGAGTTCAACACTGGGATCAGATAAAATCCTATTTAACAAAATATAATACTCGTTTGCTGCTTTATTGATCCCTCGGTGACTTTTAATAGCGGACTGTTCATGGAAAATGCATATTTATTACATGGAAAGTGATCAGCAGCGCCGGTGAAAGGGAAAGGTTACAGTACACACGTGCTGAATATTGATTTGAGAGACGCTCCAAACATTTTAAATTAGAAGCTGCAGAGACAAAGCGACGGAAAAAATGAGTCGGAGTCTGCGAGATGCTCCACTTTGAGGACTCACAATCACATCTGTCTTTGTCTTTACACAAACAAAGTTAGTTTGCTGAAATGAGTCACATCTTTGGAGGGCTTCTTTGCAAAGACTTCCACAAAAAGTACATTTAAAGTTAAAATACGTTTTTTAGTGCGTCAAAACTGCTTCGGAAATCACCACAAAAGCACTGAAAACCTCAATTTTTAAACATCTTATCTCTGTGGAGCGGGATTTTCAAAGCAAACATGAAGGGAGAAGACTGGACGTAAAGAACGAGGCCGTCTCGTCGCAGAGAAACAAGCTCAGGGCTGCGAGTCGTGTTTTTAAATCAACATTACAACTATATACCAGCCGCATCCCTTTGAAAGTCTTCTCTTGCATGAAAGTGGCCCGTTGTGCAAAAGAAGGTTGGGGACTCTCTTACAAAGACAAAAATAAGCGTGGTTGAATATTGCAGCGTGCTAAAGGCTTAATGCCGAGGCCGGCAGATTATGCATGTATTTCGGGTAAGTGGCACTTCATCAACCCCTGCCCTTTTGTTTACTCGTGTTTTTTCCCCAAATGGCAGACGACATATGAGTGTTACACAAGAAAGCGTGAAAGTGAGCAACCTCTAAAAATACACCAGAAGTTCACATCACAGAGGCGCTTTAAAGAGCCGTACAACAGCCGCGCGCTTTCAAACAGTCCCACTCGTCCCAGATAATGTATTCCCACTTAAAAAAAAAAAAAGAGGCAGTCCAGCTCATCAGTTCAGGCGTGACTTTAATGTATAATCTCAGTTTCTTGATTTTCTCTTTCCCCCTCCCCCTCGTGGAGTTCAGACGGGAGCGGCGAGTCTCCGGATCCCAGCCCGGCTTCAAAGCGCCGAGCCGGTCTGGCCTCCCGAGATAGGTTACCGCTTCGCATCGCGCATCAGGCGCCGTGTCACACTTCGCCCCGCGGCAAACCCGGGGAAACGTGCTCCCGTCGCGCGTGTTTAACCGCGCTAAATCATATTCCACTCTCGGGGTGTTTCGACATTTCGGTAATTAACCAATTTCCCCTTTTCTATTTGCAGCCCACCGTGCAATCACGCTCACGTTACGTCGCTTCCACTTATGGCACACTTCGCTTGACACCTATTGAGAGACCCAGGAGGTTTTTTCCTACCCAGATTGGGGATTTTTTTTAATATCAACGTTGTAATATTTCCAATGGAGCATCTGCATTTCTGACACGAGTTCCTAGAATATGCAGGATTATTTATGTATATGGATTCTGGGAAAAATGAGCATCACCCTGACACCCTGTAGATTACGCTGGATCGCTGGATCATGATAATATGGGTTTAGTTCAGCGGGGCCGCGGACGCGTCACGCTACCGTTCGACAAAAGGTCGCCGGCTAAATGGGCACCTCGTGACCTGAAATGCATTACATCAAAGCGACACAATGCTTCACGTAAGCTCCTTACGCACGGGCTGGAGACTAATTCATAGCAGATTATTTACATGATAAATTGCCGCAAATAAAAGCCATCCTATGTGTGTCATAAGGGAGGCGGCTCCTTCATTTCTCATGTTGTGCTTCGTAATTGAAAAGATGGAAGCCACTCCAGAAAACTGCCAATCGATAAGTAATCGATCATTTTGGGTGGGAAGAGTTAAAACAGCCATTTCACAAAACACGCCTCCTTATGTTGCTGCACCTTTTGGTCGTTTTGGTGCAAGTTTTTTAATCCTCTCTTTAATCTCGCTTTTATTCTGAAGTATAAGAGATGACATTTAACCGTGTCCCCGTTAAGATTTTATTAAATCTGTCATCTTTGTAATAGTTGCAGTGGATTACGACCAGATTACCAAACATTAATGACGCGTCTTAAAATGTGTCACATAATATTAAAGCTTACTCGAAGTGTGTCTTTTGTTTATTTGTTTCTATTGACGATATGAATGAGCATTTTTATAGGAATCCAGTCTGATCTGCTATTTTTAGATCACAGCTGAGCATCAGTGATTTATATTTAACATTTTTTCCAGGAAAAAAAAAATTGAAAGCGACTGAAAACTCCCCAGCGTTGCGTCTCTCAGCAATTGTTGGATTAAAAAAAAAAAACAGACTACGACGTCACCTGGGTCCAGATGACATTTCCACGGTTTATTATAGTAACTCATTTTCCTCCCAGATCCCAAAATGAAATGACTGAATTTAGATGGTGGAAAAATCAGACACAAGTCCTCATAAACAAAAAGCTAAAAACAAAACCCCCCAAACAATCGAATTGAAGAAAAAAAAAAAAGATTAAGCTGATTTGTCTCAAGATTATGAGCGACTTGGGAGATTTGTATCAGTCTGGACTTTCGTGCTCCAAAGAGCTGACCTTAATACCCAAATAACTGGAGAGGGCAGGGCTAAAAGCCATGACGCCTCCGAGTTTCTCCAGTTTTTGGGCATCTGGCCAATGTGATCCAGATTAATTTACAAGGAAAGCAGCAGCCCAATACACCAGTAAGAGCGAGACATCCCGGGCTGCCAGCGCCGCACATAACCGACCACGAGACGGCCAAGAAACATTTCAAATTACGGCCGTCATCGCTGGAAGTGAACCGCCGCCGGGTGTTGTCCTGCCGTCGGTGGGGAGCTGTGCTTTTGCATTATTTATGGTGCAAACATACGTTCGAGTATTTACGTCCGTTTCATCCACCCGCGGCTCCGTGAGGTAATCGGTGTGGTCACTTTTTGTGATTCATGTCGCGATCGATGCTTTCTCTGTCGATGACGTTAAACCGAGCCGCGAGGCCGACGGCGAACACCAAGTCGGGCTTTTTCCTTTAATATTAATCAGAGGAAGTGGTGATTTTTTTAATTTTTAAAAATGCAGTACAAGAAACTACAAGACTACTCCATTTTCTTGCATACTAACTATGAATTTTGATGAGAAACAACATTTGCAATACAACACAGAAAGCACATGGAAACTGATTTACGCAACATTTTGCCACTTTGATTGAAGATTAAGATTAAGAATAAAGAAAGTAATGATTTCTTTCATCATAAATCATTTGCAAAAGCAGATTTTCTTTCCCAAATACAACAACTTAAACTTAAATTCTGCCATCTTCAAGCTGCCTGCTGCTAAAAGATGCACGGAGGACTTTCTAATATTTTCAGACCTGCACCGTTCGCATGTTGCACGACTTGTATGTGTGACATTTGCCAGCTGGCCGTCTTCTTTCCTGCCTTTTTCTGGCAGGTCGGCGTGCTTCCTCACCGACACAAACTGTGACGGTGCGGGTGGCTGTGGGGCAGCTGTGGTCCTCCGGTGATCACAGGCTCTGCAGCTCCTCCCGTCCACATGTCAAAATGTCCTTCGGGGCAAGACAGCGAACCTCAGATTGCCTCCGATGGCCGGGTCAGACGCCCCGCGTGGCGCCTCGCTGCCATCGGTGCTTTGCTGCCATCGGCGAGTGCACGTGAACGGGTGAACGACAGGCAAATTGTACAGTGCTTCGGATAAAAGCGCCACATAAATGAAGCTGTCAATCAGGGGAATAACATGAAACCGGCCGAGGTAATATTCACCGCCTCACCTGCATACTGACGGATCCTCATGCGAACAATCAATTATTCCTCTATAGGGGTCAAACCCTACATAATATCCCTATAAAGGCTGCACAATATGTCATGTGAAAGGGTTGACTCACAAAAAAATGGCCAAAAACTTCCCCTTATTTCAAACCTTTTCTGCCTTTCTTAGCTGAAGGTTTCAGTTCTGTGTTTAGATCTTATGAATCTAAACAAGCAGCTACTTATTCTGCAGAAACCTCCGATAAAGCTTCTGCTAACGAACGACGTTAGCACGGTGAAGCCCCCTAGTGGCCGCAGTTCGATTAATCCAAACTCTCGCACATCCCCGAAACGTTTCGATCGATTTTTGTTTCCGTCTTTGCGCGAGTCGGCTAACGGGCGCTTGCACGAATCATTTCCGAGAAGACGTATACGATGTAAAACTAAGACGGATACCTTCTGGTTCAGGCGGTTTGGCAGCAGGCTTCGGGCCCCGTGGAGAATATGTGCTCTGCGTCGAATCGATTCTTCTTTCGCCAGAAGTATTCAAAGCTCAGGTTGGAAAAAAAAGGGATACTTCTCAGGTTTGTCTTAAATGGAAGCAGTACTCCCGGGGTTATTTTACAGTATTTTACATTTAAAGGGCGCTTTGTGCTTTTGAGGGATGGATTCTTGAAAGGCTGTGTGCCAAAGTTAATGGTGTTTCTTTGGAAGGGGTTAAGTGGAATAACAAAAAAAAAAGAGAGAAACATCATCATACCACCTTGGTATTGTGTTGCCATGAGAGTGTTCTTGTTTGCTAATTGTGCTGGGATTAACGGGCAGACAGAGCTCTGGCAAATCATACGTGAAGAGTGTGGGAGAAAATAAGAAGTAGCTTAAGTGGGTGAATGACTGAGCGAGCAAGAGTGTGCATTCGAGAGAGAGAGAGAGAGAGACGGAGGGATGGTGGGGGGGTGGGAAGGCAATAAATCTAGGACAGGCACTGACTGCAGGGTGAGGGGTGGGAGGGATAGCGAGGTAGAGAGGATTTCAGAGAGAGAAAGCAGGGAGGGGAGGTAAAAGCAGTCGTGGAAAGCAGAGACGCTCGGCTCTTATTGTAAGCGGAGGATTTGATTTATATTAATCATGCAAGTTGCAGGAGGAGCTCAGTGACTTCAGACCACTGTTGAAGGATTACAGCATGTATCAGTTCGCCTTGTATTAAAAAAAAAAGCAGAAGAAAAGTACTTAATTACTTCGAAGACAGAGAGAAGAGACTGTTTTCTGAAGTCCTCCCACCGTCGTGAAAGCTCCGGTTTGTTCAAATAATTGTTGAAAAGACAGTCGATACTGGAGGCTTTGGTTCAAAAAACATCAGTAGAGGCGTTCAGAGAGACATGGAGCTCTATCTGAGGACCATTTTGCAGCAGAGCAAAAGCTTACCTGACTCCATTAAAATAATCACATACAGCTATTTTAGAGTCGAGTATCAAACGAGCAAAATGAGTCCTCAGCATCTCATATCAGGAGCTGTCAAACGTCGGCGCGTTAGATTTGATCAGGTTTATCATCATATCGTTTCCTTAATTAGACAGCTCCGGATTTAAATCAAAGTTCTGCCACTTTTAGCTTCTGTTAAATCGGCTGCAATTCAAAGTTTTCCATCAACAAAGCGTCGCTTGACTACCTGTAGGAGAAAGGTTTCACATAGCAACGAACCCATCTGCATCTGCTCTTCCTCTCAGCTTTGCCAGCTCTTTTTGTAGCCAGATAACCAGAAATGAGCCAGATATTTTGCTGGTGGAGGCCAAAAATAAAGCCAGAAGTCTCTAAAATCACAATAGTTAGTTGTTTATTTCACAGGCCCCCAAAAGTGACCAAAAAATCTGCAGTTTTAAATGTAGTAAAGGACTAAACAACAAAAAGGTACGACACTATTAAAGAAAATTTCACCTATAATTCTAGATTATTGGATGACACACCACTTACAGGAAGACATTTTACCGTCCACCAATTTTAAAACTTTTAAATGGGAAACTTTTTTTTACTTCTATTACGTAACAGCTATGATTCAGAGGCCCAAAGATTACAGCTGCTTTGTCTGCTGAGGTAAAAAAAAAAGCATAAGTGCAGTCCATTTAGCTTTACTTTGAATGCCAAAGTGCTTTACAATTTGCAATTTTCATTCACCCGTTGATGCCACCAGGAGCATTAACCTCGAATGACCACCGTTTAATTCCCGACGACCACAGAAAAAGTGCTGATGATCAAACTGCTGAAACGTCAGTCAAAAAAAAAAAAAAAACTGCACCAAACCAGGTAGAAACTTAAACCCAGAACAACAGCCACTATTTCAGATTAGACTCCACGAAAGGCAATTAAAAAGGAGGCCCTGATTTTGTTGCTTTCCCACATCCCGTGATGGATAAAAGAAAAAAAAACACCTTTTCAAGGTGTCCGGTTCTTGGCAGTGCTGGCTCGAACACAAATTATTCCCCCGTCCTAATGTTCGTCCAGTTAATTTAACTGTAGCAGCTGAGCCGCCTAATTAATGGTTCGACTCGAGCTGCAGATCCTGCGGGACAACAAAACCGCCCCCCCAAACCTCGGCCGCCGCTGACGGTATCGACGTCTCCGGACTCTGGTGAGAGGTCGTTTTCAATCCGACGCGCTTTAAATCGCCCTCAGGTATGAACACATCTTTATCCTGCTGTTTTTCGATATTCTCCTTCACATTAAAGCACCCTGAGACCGTCTCGGATTTGTATTTATGAAGTCAAATCCGCCTCGGAAGATCAATAAATCTGTCTGTAAATCTGTTTATTTGTGGGGTAGTGTATCCTAGAGCCAAAATGATTCCTTTATTGTGGATTTTAATGTACAGAAAGAAGGTAAAATGATTCAGCTAAGCAAATGTTGGTCGCATCCACCAGTCGATAACCAATTATTCTGTTTGTGTTTAACCTTTTCTCTGAGTTTTCTGTCTTCTATTGTATATTATCTTACATATTCTTTTGTATATTACCTATATTTATTATTTTACTGCTTGTATCGTTTGTATTGTGCTTATAAATATTTTTGAGCCTTGTTTTTAGGGTGTCAGAGACTCAAGAGTTTCATAACGACTTCTTCATGTAATTTGTTGTGCACATGATAAAATCTTGAATCCTGAATCTTTCGTTCTCTCTTCCTGTTGGCGACAAATATGGATGTTTTGCACATTTTAGTTTAGAGTACAATAAGGGATATTTGACAGCCATATTGGCCATTTATTTGAAAATTATGCTCACCTGGAAAAATGTGATTATCCAGTCAAATATGTGGAGTTTGTCATGAGACAACATCATCGCGAATGCATGAAAAAACAAAGTATCTCCAAAAAAAACAGCCCTCTTTTCACTTTTGTGGCAATTGCTTTTGATTGCTGTTTATTCAGTCTGGAATTGTTCTCAACACACCTGAAAAATTTCGCCTGTCCAAACCTGGAGATGCATGGTTTTCTTTGGACATCAGCTGCTGATAAACGGGTGGACGGGCACATCGGGGACCTCGGTGAATACTTTTCTAATTAAAAGCACCTCATTGAACGGAGGCCGCCCAGGTGATTTTAATGTGATTTCATTTTTAATTGAAATGGTGTCTTGAGGGCTGGTGTAATTTAAATCACACACTATTATTCATATTTTTTCATAGGTCCCAATTATTGCAATTAATCAGTTACATTTTTTTCTTTAGGCAATTATGAAGACTGTATACCCGCAGGCATATCATGACTGCGCTTATTGATTCTACTGTTTCTTTCTCTTTGTTTGACAGGAATCAAAGTTGAAGTAGGAAACTTAAATTTAATTTTAAAAATGACTTTAGATCATATTTGAAACGGTCACCAAGTCCTGAAGGTGGTGAGAGGTCGATCACCTTTGGCTATACCTGCTGCCTCTGAACCTCTGAACTCACCTGGGTCAAAACAACCAATCAGAACAGAGTATCTGACGGAGCACAAGCAAAGGGGATAAACAACAACCGAGCGACGAGAAAACAAGAAAGATGAGCGATCAGATCAGAAAATAGAGTTAAAAAGTGAAACATATAGTCACTGATTTCAAAATAAGAGTCCTTTCAGTGGTTAAGATAAGAGGTTCTTCTGCACTTACCGACAAGCCTCAAATAAACAACTTTTTCAGTAATTAAAAGGAAAAATTTTGAGACTACAGTGGCTGTGGTAACATCAACAACTAACACAACTAACAACTGGCTAAATGAAACTCTGCTCTTAAAAGTTTGAGGTCTTAAAAGCGTGATTACCAAATACAAAATATGACAGCAAACCCAGCTGTGTGAAATAATTATGTCATTAAAAGTATTACGCGGTGGAGGATACAGCAGGGTAGCCGTTAAGGCTCTCTGCTATTTGAACTGGAGCCATGTAGAGCGCAGATTATCCAACCGCTAACTCGCCGTTAATTAGCCTACCAGATGCTCCGCTGGTTACATGACACACAAAACATGGGCCTTTTCTTTTTAACCCAAAAATCCACCTTTCCAGAATTGTTTTTTTAGGTCAACAACAAACTGGTGCGGTGACACGATGGCGAGGTGGGGGCGGGGGAGGTCGGGATAATTGTGAAACTGAGCCACTTGTTCTTTCCAAACGGCCGAGGACAAGGATAAGCACCGAATTAACTGCAGGGGAAGAGTTTGATTATGAGCTCGTTAAACATAATTTCAGCCATACACGTGTAATCATTTTGTTTGAGATAGATTCTCAATAAAAAAAATGAAAAAAGGAAACCAATGGAGTCATTGTGCAGAACAAAAGCAGCATGTAAGTCTGTTGTCATATAATGACATTGACAATGACACTGAAGATGTGCATGCACGGATTACTAAAGGGGCCTCACGGGTAAAACCCCAGAGGGACCCAATGGGTCACCTGCAAAATACTAATACACTGAAAGAGACAGACAATAAATAGAAAGAGACACTCCAATGACAGAATGACAAAGCAAACAAACGGATGCATTGGATGCAAAACAGCCAAAAGAAGAGACTCAAAAATTTCATTTCATTGTTGTGCACATGACAAATAAAAGTGTCCTGAATCTTCCTCCTGAGTTAAAAGGGTGAAGGGCTTTTTACATGTCTCTGCCCAAGAGTCCATTATCGAATAATCAATACATGATAATACGGTCTGAAAAGATGTTTATGTTCAACCTCTGACTGGCCTCTACTCATTTATCAGAGTCTAAAATGTTTGCATTAAAGGTTGTAAATTTCATCGGATGACCCTGCAGGTTGGAAAATGACGCCATGACCGGACGACTAAAACATGGCGCCAAGGGGTCCTGACCGAACATCCATATGTCATCAACCAAGAGTGAGGATCTGCTCCGTTGTTGAATCTTTAATAGAAGAAAAAAAAAAAACGTCCCAAGACATTTAGGGACGCTCTCATTTTTTACATTACAATCTGTTCACGCATTGGCAACCAAAAAAACTATTAAAAAGCAATTAAAACTCATTTTATATGTAAATTAACATGTCCCAGTACGGAGGCAAACATATTTTTAAAAAGCCAAACCAAAATTATGCAGCAAAGGAATGAGTCCCTTCGTCTGTGTTGATAATGACGGTACATTCAGTGGCTTAAAGAGAAAAACTAGTCTCGAGTCAACAGCTTAATCAGCGGTGAAATCCGAGCAAGTTGTTTGTAACGATGATCAGACAAAAGTTCGATTAAAGTCCTTTGCAGTCAGAAAAAAAACACTTTTATTTAACTGAGGCAGAGAAGCAAATGCTGAGCTTAGAAAAAATAAAATAAAATGTCATGTCTCATGTCGGATGAGTTAAATATTGAACTGCACCTTGCTCAAAAAACGAACACGAAGGACAGAAACTGGTTGGAAACTGTGCTCGGTAAAGCGACGGACCGTCTCCCCCAAGAGATTTGAGAGCGACTGTCACTCCATCTCGGTGGAGTTTTGCGGTGGCCCCACATTTTTGAACAGCAAAAGCCTTTAGAAAAATATTTGGCTTCTCCAGAAATAAAATATGAATGATTACATAAACTAACAGCAGAGGAGTTTTGGTTTGTGGATTTTTTTTTTTTTTTTTTTGAGCTGACACACGCGTGATCCTCTTGGAGTTTCACACGAATCCTTACCCCCCCCTACCCCCAAAAAAACAAGGTTTCTGCAAAAAGTCCTGCATGATTCATTAGAAAAGTTTATTTTCCACCCACAGCATGTCAACAGGCTGCGAATTAAGGTGGTGATAAATTCCTCTCTGCACTTCTGTTAACGTCGAGATCAATTATTTTGACTGACGGACTCGCTGACAGCTTGACGGATTGCAGAGAGATTCATGTGGTCACGCTTACGCAGGACTCACCACCAATGCTCCGTTATTAGTTGATCTGAGGACAATGTTCAGAGAAGAAGTAGAGCCAAACAGTCTGGCTGGTGAGAATTTTTTATGTGTACTCTACATGCAAGTGCAACTTTGGGGCAAAAGAGGAAAAAAAAAAAAAAAACAAGTTCCAGTCTTCATTAAATATTTAGGATCAGTTTGTAAAATCCAGAAGTCGTCTGAAAGGCGGCTAAAAAAACACCACCAACATATCAACATAATGTTTGTGTCTAAATGCAATACTCTAATACCCATTTATAATGGATTAACAACCAGATGGCGCAACAGTGGATCAGCAGTCGCACTGATAAAATGTGGATCACATGTCACCGCGCCGCCTCCCAGCAAGAAATTTTGGTCTGCACTCATGTTCAACACAGAAATGTGATCCTGTGAGCGTTTTACCGAGTAAATCTCAATAGGAGCTTCCCAGATACATAGGAAAAAAAGTGGCTCAACGGTTTCCGGAAAAACATCGCTACTGTTTTCTGAGAAGACCTGAAATAGCGAGCGGCCCAAAAACTGGTGCAGCCTGCAGGACTGACGGACAGCGGAGACGGGTCGAAGGGTCACGTGAAAGCGGCCAAGCGTCGCTCGTCTTCCAAAAACAAACCATATGGACGAGAAAGATTTGGGAGCAACAAGAGAGCCTGGAAGGTGTGTGTGTATGTTTGTGTGTGTGTGTGTGTATATGTGTGTGTGTGTTTGTGTGGCAGAAACATGATGAAGGTGGTAGAAAACACCCTCAAGATTACATCCTGTAGAAGTTTTCATCCAAATATAGTGCAAATTTTAACCCAATTTTCTAATTAGCAGCCTCCCAAAAAACAACCAACTAATGTGCACCTCTGTTCACTGCTGAAATGTGAATTTGGGGAGTTTGGCATGTGGAGAAAAAAAGAGTCCATAGAGCTTCCTCATCAGAAGAAACAACAAACAAAACCGATGTGGAGAGCATTACAGAAACGCTGCTGCTCAGTTTGTTTCGTCTAAAGTCTTTTGAGCAACTGAAGCTTCAATAGATGAAGAAGTTAAGTCTGTTTCTGTCAAACTTTTACATTTTTGTTTTTATCAGCCGCAACTTCTCCACCTCTGCCCAGAGCAAAGACTCTGTTAAAGTGTTTTGACTTTTTGGGAGAATTTCCGAAAAAGGGTTTTGAAATGATTTGATCTTCTGAACATTTGAGATTTCTGCATCGATTGTTTTCTGTTTCAAGCAAAGATGGTGGTTAACCAAGAGATATCTTGTTTCGCATCAGGATAAGCTGCTAAAAATGAAGAATTTCAGACTATTGATCGGTACGACAATGAGACATCACCTTGGACTTTAGGAAATCTGAGTTGGTTATTATTTGTTTTACTGCAGCTACAATTACTTTTTAATACAAAAAAATGATTATATGCAGAAAGCAATCAGCATTTAATGACAATGAAGCAATTCTTTCTTGAAATAATACACTGAAAGACGGCTGAAATTACATTAATTCAAATTATTCTGAAAAGAGAAAACTTATTTTGAACAAGAACAGTAACGCCCTGACTTCAGCGAAGATGTGTGCAAGGTTCTCACAGATTATCACTTCACTCTGTCTCCTTCATGCAGGCAGATATATACTTCAGCCTGAGAAAAAGATTTTTTTTTTTTGAAAAAATCAATGCCGTAAACACAATCTCCTGGGACGAACAACCTCCTGCCTTTTATATCCACCGTGTCTCTCGCTGTGTTGATCTTCTGACTCAGGCTTACCACTTTATTATCTTCTGCATCTCTTCCACTCAAATCCTTTCAGCTTTTTTGACTCTGAGGAAAAATACTCTGACAGATACTCGTCTGATACTTGAATCGTTGATTGATTAAAAGAAATTAACAGTCATCAATCAACATTTAAGGGTTTCAGACTATTTCTAAGCAAAATCATCACTTCTCAAGATCACAATTCAGAATATTTTCAAGATTTGTTTGATTTGTTATTTGAATAAACAACAAAACAAAAGTTTTATCAAATCTTAATTTATTCCTCTTTAGGCATAAAATGTGCCAAACTTACAAACATACTTTTCCCAAAAGTTTTCCATTCAAAATGCAGAGTTAGAGTCTTCAATTTTTGAATAAATAATTTCATATTTGAAGTAAGTCTTTGTGCCCAGAAAACCACAAACAGAAATATAAAATGCTGAAAGGAAAGTATCTTCACTAAGATTTTATAACAAGTGTCCTTATCTTTGTTATTGAGTTTAGGCGAAGATATGTCCACTGTCACTGGAAACGTTTCATCTGGTTATTCCCAGTTATCTGTCTGATATGAGCTCAATGTATAGACAAGCCGAGAAATAAGAAGATCTGAAGTACGATAAAAACAAACTAGACTTTAGAGTAAGTTTAAAAATAAGTCTGAGCTGTGACACAAAGGGTCTCTGCTTGTTCCTGCAGCCAGCGTACGACTGGGAATCCGTCCAATGACTATAAACATTCGTCTTTTGAACCGGCTGAAAACTCACTTCGAACAT